>LTAE01004512.1:0-32036 GCA_001647135.1 Pontederia paniculata | reverse complement strand
TATTAATAATATAAAATAATTAAGCACAAGATATTATATATTAATTTTATAAATTGATATAACACATTATGAAAAATTTTAAATAAAACAAAAAAAGCATGCCCATTATATATGGGTGATGTAATAATTTCAAAATCATAAATAAAGACAAGTTTAGAAGATTTTGAAAAATTAAGATAATACATTAGGAAAGAAAAATATTATAAGAAAAATAAAATTTATTATCTGTTCTTAGGAAAATAAAATTAGTTAAATATTTTAAAAATAGACCATCCTGATATAAAACACAAGAAGCAAAAGAAAAAAAATCAAAATGAAATTAAAAAAAATTAGCTAAAAAACGAAATTAAATATGGTAACAGACTGGATTGGAGCCCTATCCGGTTGAAATCATCTAGCCTTGTTCTACCACTAGGCCACCTAAACAAATCTGCAAGCAACAAAGACTATAAATATATATACGTGCACTAAAATCCAGTGCCTGCACTTGCAGGCATCGGCAGGCACCTGCCGCCGCCCATGCTCGTGAGCTCGCGTAGGTGAGCTCATTGCCTGTGCGTAGGTGAGAACACGCTCTCTTGCGCAGGCGTGCGTGCTTATCCACTATGTGAGCTCGCGCAGGCGAGTTCATTGCTTGCACGCTTGCATAGACTCGAACACACTCGCTTGCGCGAGCTCACGCAAGCGTGCTCATTTCCTGCGCGCTTGTGCAGGCGAGCGACTCGCCTACGCGAGCTCGTGCATGTGAGTATCAACTCGCCTGTGTAAGCCTCGTGCAGGCAAGAGCACACTCGACCGCGTGAGCTCGCGCATGCCAACATCGACTCGCCTGTGTGAGCCTCACACAAGTGAGCATCGACTCACCTGCGCAAGCCTCGCGCAGGTGAGCTGGTCGTCTACGCGAACTCGCGCTCGTGGAGAGGAGAGAGAGAGAGATAGAGAGAGAGAGAGAGAAGGAGAGAGCATAGAGATGAGTGAAAGAGAGAGATAGGAGAGAGAAGAAGAGGGGAAAGACAGGTAAGTGAGATGACGAAGGAAGAGGAGAGATGTTGGAGGGTGAGGAGGGAGAAGGGAAAGAGAGAGGGGGAGAGAAAGTGAGAGGGAGAGAATAAATTTTTTAGTTATAGGGATAAAATAGTAATTTAATAAATAAATAAATAATAATAATTTTAATAAATTTAATATTAGATTCTTGGATGAAATTGTTCGATAAAAAAAAATTAGATCTATTTTTGCTCGATTTTATAATTTAAAATTAGATCTGAAATTTTGCGAGGGTTTAAAAAAGAAAAATAGAAATGACCCAATGTTTAAAGATATATCTCGTTCAAGAAGAAAAAAGAGTAGTAGAAAAGCCAATCATTTATGTAAGTAAACAGTTTTAGATCACATAAAACTTATCCCTTTTTTTACTCTTTGTATGTCTATTCCAAATAGATATTGTGCCGTCCAAAAGTAAATTAATATCATATAAAAAAAACGGTATTTCTATTTGGATTATTTAATTGTTATGTGCTTAATCAGAAACTCTTTTATATTTTTTAGTTTTCCTTTTATGTATTAGATATTAATTTCTCAATAAAACATTAAAAATTATGATATATTATTTACTCTACTTATGTTAACACATTGAGAAACAAGGTATATCCGCAATGTTTACAATAAAAAAAGGTATACTATAATTAAAAACATATACGTGCACCGCTACATGGTTGCTTACAAAAACACATGGGCTTAATATGGCAAATGGACCCAGGCCTTTGATCATATAAAGCATGGGCTGTTACCTTAATCTATTTTTTTTACTACAATTAACTTTATGTTTTCTGTTCACAAACTTACCATTATCAGTAACTTCTGATTATAACTAAAATGGTTTTTTTTATGTCAGTTTTGGTTTACAAATTCCGGTGAGAAATGCCATGACAAAAAAAATATAGAAAAGGAAGAAAGAAACTTCCTAATATTATTGTTTTTTTCATTTTTTTCTGTATTTTTTAGCTACTTCCTAGGCCCATTTTAATCCCTTTAATCGTTTCAAATTAATGCGAATACACAATTTATATACATTAGTTAACCAAAAAAAAGGAGCAAAGTAAATGTAGATTGTATCAATTTTTCTTTTTTATCGAGCGATGTAATCAAATTTGAACTCCCTGGCAACTAATTAATCATCTGTTAATAGAACTATAAAAAACGTCTGTTTTTCACGTCCAAGGATTAGGATTAAAATCTCAATACAAACTTGGGAATTTAATTCAAAAATATAGTCCAAATTTATTTTACATTCTATTATATAATTAATATTATTTTATTCATAGCTTTTGACCGGGAGAAAAAAAAATTAAATGCGTGCGGCAAAGCGTTGAAGGCAGTGGAGGTGGTGGGGGTGAGAGGACAGAGAAGGACGGCCGGACACTTTATAGCTCATCCTTTTTATTGGTAAGAGAAGTTTTAATAGCTCTCCAAGTTGCATAATTTGTAGATAAATTAAATTAAAAAGATAGTAATTGGAATATAGCAACATAGCAAAAATCTATAGCACATAAATGGATAATAATTTGTCTTCTTTTATTATAAACCAGATCATCATGCGTACCACTAAGAAAATATTTCTTTTTAGGAAGAGCTTATTCGAATTTTGAGACGAGAACATTTGATTTTGTTTTAATATTATATTAAATTAGATGAGCCTAATTATCCATCTTCAAAAAAAAGCTCAAATTGATAAAAATAGGTAAGATGTAGTATAATTAACTAAATTATGAATAAAAATATCGAAAATATGATACAAATTAGTTTTAAACTAATTATTTGTTATTGCATTATAACTTTGTTAAAAAAAAAAAGTATGCAAATTGAAAGAATAAATCACGTGGTCCAACAAGACATGGACGACAATCGCATTAATGTCACACCCAATTTGAAGATCCTAGTGGTCTTGTGCTGCCAACCTTCGATCGAGAAAATAATACTTTGCTTATGACTTGCATATTTATATATTTAACATATTTATTACAAATTGGAAAAAAGAATGTTCTTAATTACTCATGCCTAACTTTGGCAGCATAATGAATCAAACAGGTTCTTAGTTATGTTGTTAAAACTCGCTGAAAACCATATATGAATAGTTCTTCTCATAATTAATTACTTAATTAAGCTTGTGTTATAACTTATAGCATGATTCGCAAAATAGTACTCTAAGCTTAATTCAATCTTGGTCTCAATATTTTTGCAATTAATTTATATTGTGGCAAGTGGACCGGCCAGTACGAATATATGGTTGATGGATATAGATGTACAGTAGATATATGTGTATTTAGTTGTTGCATAATTAATAGCACATGTATGATGGAGCTGATAAGCTCAACAACAGTGTCTGTGCATCACTGGAATGCCCTGGAAAAGAGAGTATAAATTAAGATGATGCAAGAACTAATTGATTAATTATGGCTAAGGGCTATTTTATTATTTCTGATATATGCTGGTGATGCAGAAATCTTGTATTAAAGATTTGATTCATTCCTCGTTACATCTGTTCGACCACTAACATTTTATGTCTACTTCCTTCGATATGATCTCGATTCCTAATTATATGTAGCACAGTTTTAACATAATACGTATAGCGCATTAAAAAGTAAAGATATTTTTTATATAAAAAAATTCATTTATTACATAAAATAGAAAGTGTTATTATTTTATATATAAGTATGTTATATATTTCTTTTTTTTCATATATGACTTAGGACTCCTAGCTAAGCACTCAAATTGAATTGATATATAATTTATAATCACATCAACTTAAAATTACAAGTTTTTCATACTTTTCAACAGGAAAATTAAACTCATTAATCATTCGAACCAACAAATTTAATAACTTGAAATATATATATTCCTCGGTTTACAGTTAATTAATTTGTATAATTCTCAACGTGATCAGGCGAAGACAATGTGTAACCAACCAGTTTCTATATGCACATGTATCAAATCTCTAGCCACAGTATACAGCTTGTGCTTGGGACCTCTCGGAACACAAGAGGACATATCTAATCACACACATAAATTATATATACATATATATATATATAAGGTTCAATGGAGGTGTTATCTATTTAAATAGATAACACCGTACTATTTATCTTAACAATCATAGGATGCTAAATATACGGTAGATCTAACAACTTATAACAAACTATTTAAATAAGAGAAGATCTTATATCCATCGTATATTTAACATCCTACGATTGCTACGATAAATAATACGGTGCTATCTACTTAAGTAGGTAGCACCTCCATTTTTTTTCATATATATATGAGGTTAATGAAGATATAAATAACAATTTCGCTTATATATATATATATATATATATATATATATATATGTGTAAGTCATTTGATCAAAAGGCAAAGACCTCTTTGATGATGGTTGAAAAAGAAGTAAATATTTATTTTTTTAAATAGTAAAAAAATATATTAATTATCTGCATAAGTAAAATTTAATTTGAATCATCGGATCACGTGATTTACATGTACAAGTTAAGTTATGATTTACAATCCTATTAAATCCTATAATATATATATATATATATATATATATATATATANTATATATATATATATATATATATATATATATATATATAATATAATATAAGCTTAAAGATACTTAATTACTGTACAAATGATGTATGTTTACTTCTTTTAGTTTATATATATCACGTACGATAATTTACATGCAACGAGGGCTCAACAGTAAAAAAAGAAAATATATAATTATATGTCGATCTCAACTCTCAAAATCCTATATCTACATGTATGAAGCCTTAGCCGGCCAATAACTTGTGCCTGGGACCTCAACGAATTCAATTATAGGAACATCATATTTTATTTTATATGATGGTCAAACCCGCTCGAGATCACGAGCCACAGACATTTAATTTTTCTTCGAATTTTTATGGGATCATATAATTAAGTAGATCGAAAACGTAGTTTGACTAATTCTCAAGGAATTTTTTTAATTAAATCTTATGAAATAGAAAGTGGAACTTTCTCTACCGAGAACAGTGTTATTTTTTAAAAGAAAAGTTTAATTTTATTTTATAATTATATATAGTTAGTGTGTGTATATATGATTTGCTAAGTGCAAAGTTAATTAGAATGACATAAAGTGAAACAACAAGTGGTTGTGCATATATATATGCAATCCCTTTGATATGATACTTAAATTTTAATTTAAGATTAGTTATGGTCAAACAGCTGCAAAAGAGTTGTATGTGCAATATGCATAAAGTAGATGAGGTGTTTATATTAATGTGAGGAGGAGAGATGGCAATGTACCATCTTCTAAGGGGCGCTAGCCGGTTTGCCATAAAGGAACAATTTAATGCTTACATGTATATAATCACCATGGACTTCCAAAGACAGCTTGTTTTAGACTTCCGCCTGACATCTGTTCTAATTAAGGTTGACATGACTCATTATACAATCATAAAACTTTTGTTTTTTGAGATCCAATCAGCTAAAGACATCAACTCTCATTCCACACTCTCAAATGATCATTAATTAATTGCATGATGGGAAATTCCAGAATACAAATAGAAGATCACAAAGAAAAATATAGAAAAATAGAGAACACACATATTTACTTATGTTCATTTTTTAATTAGGGCTACTTTCTGTAAAGAGATTTCATTATTATTATTCTTTTTGTTACAATCGCTCAACATCACGTCTGAAATAAGAGCAATAGGTTCAAAACTCTAACAAATAGAGAATCTCTTAATCCGTACTATACGGGCAAGCTTAAATAAAAGCTCAAACTCGTTTAGGTTTCAGCCGTCCGCTGACGGGGCAGCGGAACCCCCGTCGGGGGGCAGTGCCCCCCCCAACTCCCCTTTCCGTGCGTAGAGATCATATATCATTGGATAATACTCCAGTTCTCTTAAGTTTACGTGGACGTATCCGGTGTGAGAAACCAGATGTCCTGAAGTATTCACCAACTCTAACATTGTGTGCCTTTTAGTTGTTCTCTATCAACTTGGTGATCATGAAAACTAATATTTTAAAATTCGACTCGGACATCGACCCGGATAGTTTGACAGGTCAGGTCGGACCGATCGGATCGGTTGGACCGGATGGTTGAACTGAATATTAATAAATTAATATAAAAATAGAAATTATAAGATAAATGAAGTGATCATGTACTGTCACTACAATAAAAATAAGTGTAAAATCAAAATAAATGAGCACGTATTATTAATTATAATAACATAATATTTTTTAGTTCTAAGTCATAATTTATAATAGTGCTTAATGATAAAAATAAATAATAAAATAACTATTAAATACTAATCTGCTCGATTGATTCATTAATTTTTTTATTTAACATATTATTTTAAATTTTACTTATATGATAAAGTATAGTATTTAACTCTAAAAAAATAAACTAAACTTTTATTATTATTTTTAAAAAATATATAAGTTTTTGGCCGGATTGATCAAACTTGCATGGTTGAGCGGTTCAATCCCGGTTTTGACCGGGTCATAACGGTCCAATTGGCACCCCGAATTTTGAGTGATTCATGATCCGTTTTAAATTTCGGACACCGATCCAACCGATTCGACCGGCAGGACTAGGCCGAGTTTTACAACATTGATGAAAACACATTTTCCTGTTTTTATTGATGCGATCATTTCAAATATTGATCTTACGACCTCAGGGTAAATAAAAGAAAAAGACGTAAGTCACAAAAGAAAAAGAAAATAATAATAATAATAATAATAATAATAATAATAATAACAAAATGAAGAATTCATATACTACACAATTTATCTCGCGTGACATTTGGATTAAAACTATTAATATTTTGAATTTAACATATTCATAAAAGTCATTAATAATTTTAGTTTAAAATTTACTCTTGTTTGGCAGATATATTGTAAGGTTATTTAAGAAATTTTATTTTTAATTTAAATATAAATTTATAAATTTTAACCCTCTAAAAAAATTGTTAAATATGAAAAAAAAAGTTATAAGTGAGAGGATGAAAAGTAAGCCTATTTTTTATTCAATATAACAATATTATATAGTTCTCGTTAGTAAAACTTTGAATTACCTCGTGACCCAAAAGCAACATTGAAGGGTATATAACATCTCATGTGCAGTTGGTGGTGCTCTTAATGAGAGATATTGCGACATTTCCTTCTGACAAAATAAAGTGCCGTGGATCTTGTGAACTGCTAAAATGATCGAACTATTCGCATTTCTTGGTTTGTGGGGGTTTTTAATTCACATCTTTAAACTTTCAATTAACAATAATATTACGTATCAAACTTAAGAAAAAAAAATCTCTTGGTAAAAGAAAAAGGCCGTTAAGCTATAACCGAAAAAAAAAATTGTCTTAGCATTCCATCTTTCAAGTTGAGTTAGCCAAAGTGGAAAATTAAGTTAATTAAAAAAATAACATAAAAATGCCACATTTTAAAAAGTAGAATATCTACTCTACCTTACCCAAGTTTTACACGAATATCTACATTCTCCGTAAAAAGACCTATTACCAGTGTATGTGTATATATATATATATATATATGAATGGCTAGTTTCATATAATTCAAAATCAGAGAACCGAAACAATATGTAGGCAAAACTGGAAGATGATTTATGAACTTTAAAACTTTTGTATTACATATCACGCACATCAAATTAAATGTTCGTGCAGTAAAAAGAATATGAAATAAAAAATATCGACAAATTCTTGACTTGCATGGTTTAAGGGAATAAAAAAATTCGTTTGTACAATTTAATTTATATCGAATTTAAATATCAGATAAATAGTTGAAAAACTATTTATTATAAATTTAAATTTAGAATTAAAATATTTTATGAAAATTACCCACTCTGTCTCACCTATTTCTTGATATTTCGGTGAAAAAATTGACATTTTTCAGATTTTAACAATGTGTAAACTGTTAAATATATAATATTAGAAAGAAATATGTCATGCATATCGCTAATAATCAAAATTTACATTTACAATTATGATATATTATCAAAACTATTCAGAATTATACCATATATATAAATATTTTTAATAACGAATCAGTAGATATAAAATTTTATTATTTAAAATATGCTTAACACGGTGTATGACATCCTCGTTAGACTATATTTTATGTACCATAATAAAAAAACCATGAAGATGATATTATTATTATTATTATTATTATTATTATTATTATTATTATTATTATTAATTATTTATTTATTTACCCGGGGCGAGAGTGGGGACGGCCTCATTTTTTTCACTCTATCATTGTCCCCATGTCAATTTTCAGCTGACGCACCAAAGCGATCCGCATCTTTTTGCCTCATTTAAATCGGGACCATGGAGAAATAACAATCAATATGTGGTCAAAAATTAGTTGATCGCCATCAAAACATGTAGATATTAATTTAGACATCTAATGCTAAGTTAATGATAATGGTGCCTCCTCTTTAATTGTGGGCTTTCTTCTCGGAGAGGGTAATGCTCCAAGAGGAGAGGGGAACTTTTGGTGCATACAATTCACGTCATTTCGCGTTATAATTATTTCATTTTTAGAGACAGTTTTCTTATTGAGATTTGATCTATCATATAACATTATATCGTATTATTATAACCTATTAAATGTACTATCTGTCTTGACCCATGATTTTTCAAAAATACGTCTTAATTAAAATTGATATACGCAACTCACCACCCCCTTATAGGTGCTATTCCCTTTCTTATAATATGTAAAATAATATCTTTTGATCAAATAAAATACTATAAAGAAAAAAGAAAATTTTATAATTGAGATCAAATATTTTTTGTCTTTAGTTGTTGAAAATATTTTAAATCCTAAGTGATAAATTTTTATATGACTTTCTGTGCACTATAGTCGTTCGAAAAATTAAGATGGCGAAACCGTCCGTCCCATACTAGGATCTCGCTTCTTAAGGGGATCCCCCATGCGGGAGTTCGGGAGTGGAGTCCTCGAAATCTAGAGGACTCTAAAATTTTAATTTCCTATTTTATATTGAGAGCTCATATATAAATCTCGCAAGATTTAAATTATTCTGCATCTTGTATTATCTATTATTTTTCTTATAAAAAAATTCAATCACCGCTTGAAAATGTAGCCAATTAAAAGTGAACATCATAAATCTCGTATTTTCTTCTATGTGTGAAATTGTCTCTCTCATATCACGTTCACAACACTAACTTATAATTTATCTATAGTATAGGTGAGATTCTTTTCATGACCTTGATTTTTTCCCTACATTGGAAAGTTCTACTATACTTAAAAAAGAATGGGAAGTGAATTTGTAATTTAAAGAACTAAATATTGCAAACATTATATGAAGTAAAGTGAACTGATTGTTAATTTGTATACATCATATATATATATATATATATATATACATATATATATATATACATATATATATATATATATATATATATGTATATCCAAGTTATGTGGCTTGCTATCCATCCATTTCCCATGATCCCGTACCAAATAGTAGGACTTGCAAGAAAGAAACAAAAGTCAAGTTTGAGTTATGACCATATGATTCATCCCGTACCAAATGGTACAATTTGTACAATTCCATTACATTGGTAATAAATGGGCCAAAGAACCAACATCCGTTTGTTTTAACTTTTGGCAATGTTGACGGGAGATAGAAGAGGAGTAAATCGATTCAACCAACTCAAATCAGATTTTCTCTAAAATAATATTATTTTCGATGATTTTAAACATATAACATAACTAATATATTAGTATCACATAATAATAATCAAATATTAACATAGCTATATGATTTACAATGCTTTTAAATGTTTATTATTACAAAAAAAATCATTCTCAACTTGTTGATTGCTAGGTTATTATTAAATTTTTAATTTCATGTAATGCCCCCAAATTCACACTCCGTCACATGACACAATATGAACTCGAAGATGCTACGATGATACAATCATTTGACCAATAATTTGACTATGTTGATCAGTCAATAAAAATAACGTAAATGCGGAAGACTTTAATCAATTAAAAAGAATATCACTAAAGTAAATGCAAAAATCTTAAATAATATAATTAGTGTCATCAATATGATGACTCTAGGGATGACACTAAGACCCTGACATGTGCATAGCATCAGCATCATCACGAGCAATCTGTAGTCACCAACATCACAATCAACTGTAGAACTTGTACCGGCAAGATCATGTAGGGAAAATAATATTCCATGAGCAATTATGCCCAGTGTGTAAGGCACAAGTAGATATAGAATCATAACGGTAAAAATGATGACAATAAACTCGATACCAATATAAATCAATAGGTGGTGATATAATGAGTCAACAATGTAAATCAGTGGCTTCAAAATGATACGATCCAATAATATTACTTTAAGAATTATCCTAGTGTGAGACAATATTAATTTGGATAATAGTTAAGGGGTGATCCAATCCGATACATTCACTTTCATAATAAGATTATTATCTGAAGAACGATAAGGGCAATTTTCAAGAAATAATGGAATAGATATCCGATAAATGAAAGGATAATAAGAAACAATGACAGACTGGTCATGTTCGGTAAAATAGAAATCCGATAGAATACTAATAAGATGTGCCAATATAGTGCAAACCATAGAGTGATAAATTAATTTCGATATAAGGTCCAATGACATTCCAATAATATAATAGTCTTTGAAACAATAAGGCCAATAAAAAAGGAAATGAATTCAAAGGCCAGTTGTGCGATAATTGAGATCAATTCGGTAAGGCCAAGTAATAAAGAATAAACTTTCAAATGCCTATAAGAATGATATAGCTTCAATAAAATACTTTGAATGATATTACCAAACGATAAGGAATTATATTCCAAAGGTCAACGATAACTTCACTTTACATCCGATCCGATAAGGCCAATCAATAATGATATAGCTTTGAGAACATACTTTGAACAATATGTCTAAACAATAAGGAATTGTATTTCAAAAGTCAACAATGCTTTACATCTGATATGATCCGATAAGGCCAATCAATAGGCCACTCCAAGGCCACAATAGTCTTTCTTTCCTTTTTCAATAAAGACAATAAGAAGCACTTTGAACAATGGAGACAATATGGAGCACTTGTATAGTAGAGAGAATATGAATTACTTGCATCATTGTTCGATATAATAAAATGTCTTTCGATACAATATGATTAAAGATAAATCCTATATGATACACTCCCTCTATTATCTTTTTTCAAATATGTGGTTAACTCATTTTACAATACATTCCTAATTTCACAGAAATACAATAGTCTAAATAATATATAAGTATTTAGGTTAGACTTGTCCCATTAGTGACTTTATTGGTGCCTTTATATTCATTCGGTATAGAGCTCATAAAGCATGAAGCCAATGGTACAAAGCTCATACGATCCGATAAAATATTATTTTGGGTTGCCATGATAATAAACAATAAGGTCGATGGGGGTACCAGCCGTGACAATAATGAGATGTCCATCAAGTTGGGGAGGATGCTTGAGTATTCTCTTTGTTACATGGAGGAGAGCTCTTCAGGTAACATGAGCAAATTGGGGAAGCTGCAACTGTGATAATAATGAGATGTCCATCAAGTGGGGAGGATGCTTGAGTATCCTCTTTGTTATAGGGAGAGGAGCTCTCCAAGTAACAGGAGCAAATTGAGGAAGCTGCAGCTAGGCCACCAGCCCCTAATAATATGAAACAACGATCAATGGAGCTCCCAACGGTAACATGGAAATCATAATCTTCGGTCTTGTCACCCTTACGTGATATCTAGTATATGTCCTTAGCGTAACATCACATTATATAATATAAATAGTGTTTGACAGTGGAAATCATCTGCAAATTATCTACATTATCACTGAGGTGAAATAAGGATGAAATGACTCAGGATGGATTCGTCACGGACCGTGACACCTGTCTCACGACCGTGACACCTGTCTCACGACCGTGACAACCAATGTCACGGGCCGTGACCAGGATGTCACGCCCCGTAACAACTCAGGGTGGTCTCTTCCTCTTCGTAGTCACGGGCCGTGACTGGAAGGTTACTACATTCGTCCTGGTCCGTGAACAATCACGATAGTGTAAGGTCGATAGCGACCCTGACGCTTTCGATACGCATACTGGTCACGAGCCATGACTAGGGTGTCACGATCGTGACTGTAGCATTGCTGGTCGTGACAATGGTGTCACGACCGTGAAGTCAGTCATCGCGACCGTAATCTTAATATCACGGTCGGATGCCGAACGCAATCCTCAGTCTGGACATCATCACGGGTCGTGACACCCATGTCACGACCGTGAGACAATCATCACGGGTCGTGACATGGGTGTCACGACCGTGAGATGATCTTCACGGGTCGTTATTTTGGCATCACGGCCGTAACAGTATAGGGATCTTCCGATTCAAGTCCAATTTTAGTCTATCCTATTACATCCATTAATATGAGAAAATTAGAAGACGAAACAATATAATTTTGGATAAAAGACCGACATGAAAGCCAAGTTTTGGAACATGATAATTCAAATTCAAAATATAATCATAAGGGATTTTGAGTAATCATAAGGGCACAATCATAATCATGAATGGGATATTCAAGGAACTATGAAAAATCTGGAATATCTCTAGACATGATCGAGGAACTCTAATCTACAAGTGATCCGGCACAATAGAAACCTTATGGCCTAAGCTTTTGTCTCGATCTACACGCATTCTCGTCGTTCCTCTACAGCAATCCCTCTCCTACAATTTCTCCCCGGTTAGGAGATGATCAATCATCACAAAGGAGAGAGTTTTTCAGCCTTATCTTGATATCTCTTGGGTAAAGAGCACATGTAGAGAAGAAAGCTAGGACCAAATAGGGAAAAGAATGAAAATTTCTGAGAGGGTATATTTATGACTTAGGAGTCCAGATTTTGTGGGCAAATCTGAATTTTATTTCAGATTTAAATTCGAATTTTAAATTTTGAATTCTGATTTATTTCTTCATAGATAAGGAAATATCTTTTGAGGAAATAAAATCTGAGGAGATTAAATTTCTGAGAAGATAAAATCTGAGGAGATAAAATCTGAGGAGATAAAATCTTTGATCTCCTAATTATAGAAATATCTTTAGAGGAAATAAATCTGAGGAAATTAAATTTCTGGGAAGATAAAATATGAGAATAGAATTCTTGGGAGTTGCATAATAACCTCCTTAAAATTAAATTCGTCCTCAAATTTGGAGGTATAGAATAGAGATCCGACCAAAAAGTTCTTATCTAATCTTTTATCTCTTAATACCTTTCCTCACTCCTCAATTATTCTTATTTCTAATTGCACAAACAATCCTCTTTAGATTTTCATGTGTTTGTTTTATCAATTACATATCAATCCTCCTTGCTTCCAAAAATCCATAACCAAAATTATTTCTATTCTCCATTACCATCGATGACCCTTATTGATGATTATAACTCTAACTCATAGTCATATGATCCTTATGTATAATCATCTTCTTATAATCACTTGCTAACTATAACCATAAATTTCATTAGCTCTTTTATTTCTCGAAGACATTAATTAGGTTAATCTCCTAAAAGATCATAGGTACAATTTACTTCATTCAATTCATCAAATTCTTATACTCAATAAATGAAATACCTCCTACTTGTTAGGTAATAAATAACCTTCTTAGAAATATTGTTATACAAAATAATCAATATTTTTATTTCCATTTCTATTACCTTATTAGTCATAGAATTCATCAGCACTTCTCTTGCTATACCAAACTTGTCTACCATTGATTTCTTTCATTCATGATTGTCCATATGCATCATAATACAAAACAACTTAAGCCTCTTCTATCATAGTTTCAAAATGTATCTTTCTTTAATCCTTTCTCAACCATTCTTCTCATTGTTTTCATTTAATCTCTCCAATCCTAATCAATACTTGCATATCATGTGATCATCCTCATCTCCTTACATTCTTATAGGATAGATCCTTAGGTAACATGAGACACATCCTAATTCATTTGTGTATATGATCAAGTCATATACTCAGGTATCTTGATCATACATAGAAGTGATAGTTGGATAAGGACTTTTACTCTCAATATAACTTTTTGAAGTAAAAGCACAAGATCTATAGTGATCATAATTTCATTTATACTTTAAATCTAGATGTTCCTTGATCTTATAGAAGTTCTTACATGTACCTTTAATCATGGACGATTTGGTAGTCGATTTAATCAGAGGACATACACACCCTCATGTGCATATGTCTGCCTTTCACTATTCTTTGCCTTAGACAATATTGTCTTGGATCATATATACAATGCCACAATCACTATACAAGTAAGATGTCGGTATGACTTATATGGGTCTCATCAATACGATCGATCAAATCATGTCTCACTATACTCTTTTCATCCATTCATTCTTTTGAATCATCCTTTGAGCCAGAATAGACATTAGAGATAGTACTTTAACATCGTAGATTGGAAAAGTGTTAACATAACTTCCATAAATATTCTATGAGGTGAGACTATTGACATTTCCTTCATTATAGATAGTCATGTTGTAGATCATATTTGATTACTCTTTTTATGATACTAATGTCAATCTTAATAACTTATGGATTGGACGATTAAATTGTTCCTTAATCTCATCACATCTTGAGTTCTATAAGTACATCCTTGAAATCTTAATTTATACATCCCCTATAGCCGATCTATTACTTACTCGATCCTCATTAATTTACAAAAATCTCTCCTTGATCAAATCAATATTAAGTCCTTTGAACATACCTCAACATCTTGATTTATATCGCTCATTCAATTTGTTCATTATCTATTTAAAATTTCCTCTTTCTTCCACATGTATTGAACTTGAAACTTCCAACTCTCATAATGCTATACTTCTTCCAACTTTACATCTATAATTTTTAACAATCGATGTTCATCTATTTAATCTATCAAAATTTCTAAAATCATACTCCTCAAATATCATTTGTCATGATAATAATCAAAACTAAAACCTCAATATCTCTTTTTAAAATTCAACTTAGTATCCAATCACTTTGTTTTGTACCTGACAACTTCTCAAAATATAATCCTTATTACTATTCCATCTACCAACATAATCCATCTATATATATGCATCCAATCTAAATAATTCTAGTTTCCTTAAAATCTATTCTTCTAAACTCTTCATATGAAATACTCAAAATTTATAATCGTCCAATCATTTTAAAATTCTATAATTATACAATTTAACTTTCAATCAATATTCTAATCATCCAAAATTGCACTACTCATAATATTTATTTTATTTATTCAGACAAGGATTTCGTTAATATATTTTGCTCCTCAAACATAATTCTTAATTTCTTATGTCCCTAAATAACCTCCTTAGAAATCAGGTTATATCATTAATTGATATGTTGTGACATCATATCAATATCTTTTATCATGCTAAATCTAATTTTCATAGGAACTAGACCTCAGGGGTCATCTATCATATCTATTTCATCCTCGAAGGAACAATAAACCTTTATTTCAATCCTTGATCACATTGGTCAAGTTATTCTAGGAATCTTGATCTCGTCTATGTGGACTTATTGCATGTCTATGAAGGATATTATATTTAGTTCATCAAAAGATATCGATAGTCAATAATGATTCAAAGGTTCATTGAAAAGATAAGGCCTTACTTACATTGCTATGGATGGTGTTGTGACTATTCGTGATACTTTTTCACATCACTGTAGACTCAATAGGGTCACTATCCGGTATAGGATGTCAAGATAATCCTAACGTTAGGCTCTGATACCTTACTGTAACGCCCCCAAACCCACACCGCGCCATATGGTAAAATGTGGACTCGGAGATGCTACGACGATACAATCCTTTGACCAATAATTTGACTATGTTGACCAGTCAATAAAAATAACGTAAATGCAAAAAACTTTAATCAATTAAAAAGAATATCAATAAAGTAAATGCGAAAGTCTTAAACAATATAATTAGTGTCATCAATATGATGACTCTAGGGATGACACTAAGACCTTGACATGTGTAGCATCAGCATCATCACGAGCAATCTACAATCACCAGCACCACCATCAACTGTAGAACTAGTACCTACAGGATTATGTAGAGAAAATAATATTCCATGAGCAATTACGCACAGTGTGTAAGATACAAGTAGATATAGAATCATAATGGTAAAAATGATGACAATAAACTCGATATCGATATAAATCAATAGGTGGTGATATGGTGAGTCAACAATGTAAATCGGTGACTTCAAGATGATATAATCCGATAATATCACTTTGAGAATTATCCTAGTGTGAGACAATATTAATTTGGATAATAGTTAAGGGGTGATCCAATCCGGTACATTCTCTTCCAAAATAAGATTATTCTCTGAAGAACGATCTGATAAACCCAAATGGTAAGGGGCAATTTTCAAGAAACAATGAAATAGAGATCCAATAAATGAATGGATAATAAGAAATAATGACAGACTGGTCATGCTCGGTAAAATAGAAATCCGATAGATACTAATAAGATGTGCCCATATGGTGCAAACCATAGGGTGATAAATCAATTCCGATATAACATCCAATGACATTCCTATAATATAATACTCTTTGAAACAAAAAGGTCAATAAAAAAGAAAATGAATTCAAAGGCCAGTTTTATAATAATTGAGATCAATCCGATAAGGCCACATAATAAAGAATAAACTTTCAAAGGCCTATAAGAATGATAAAGCTTCATGAAAATACTTTGAATGACATGACCAAACGATAAGGAATTATATTCCAAAGGTCAACGATGACTTCGCTTTACATCCGATCCGATAAGACCAATCAATAATGATATATCTTTGAGAACATATTTTTAACAATATGGCTAAACAATAATGAATTATATTCCAAAAGTTAACAATGCTTTACATCCGATCCGATACGATAAGGCCAATCAATAGGGAGTAACACTCCAAGGCCACAATATTCTTTCTTTCCTTTTTCGATAAAGACAATAAGAAGCACTTTGAACAATGGAGACAATACGAAACACTTGTATAATAGAGGGAATATGAAGTACTTGCATCACTGTTCGATATAATCAAAGGTCTTTCGATACAATATGATTGAAGATATAAATTCTATAGGATACACTCCCTCTATTATCTTTTCTCAAATCTGTGGGTGGCTCATTTTACAATGCATTCCTAATTTTACAGGAATACAATAGTCTAGATGATATATAAGTGTTTAGGTTAGACTTGTCCCATTAGTGACTTTATTGATGCATTTATGTTCATTCGATACATAGTTCATAAAGCATGAAGCCAACGATACAGAGCTTATACGATCTGATAAAACGTTATTCTGGGTTGTCATGATAATAAACAATAAGGTCGACGGGGGTACCGGTCGTAACAATAATGAGATTCCCATTAAGTGGGGAGGATGCTTGAGTATCCTCTTTGTAATAAGGAGGGGAACTCTCCAGGTAACAGGAGCAAAGTGGGGAAGCTGCAGCTAGGCCACCGACCCCTAACGATATGAAATAATGATCAACGGTAGCTCCCAACGGTAGACATAACAATAATAGTATTTAGGCTTGTTACCCTTATGTGATATCTAGTATATGTCCTTAACGTAACATCACATTATACAATATAAATAGTGTTTGAAAATGGAAATTATCTACAAATTATCTACATTATCACTAATGTGAAATAAGGATGAAACGACTCAGGGTGGGTTCGTCACGGGCCATGACAACTAGTGTCACGGGTCGTGACCAGGATGTCACGCCCCGTAACAACTCAAGGTGGTTTCCTCCTCTTCGCAGTCACGGGCCGTGACTCGTGAGTCACGACCGTGAGGGGAAGGTTACTACATTTGTCTTGGTATGTGAAGAGTATCACGACCTTGAGATTTCTCGCTCGTAGGTGATTACGGGCTGTGATATGACGTCACGGTCCGTAAGTCACCTATACGACAGTCACGATTGTGTAGGGTTTGATCGCGACCCAAACGCTTTCGATACGCATACTGGTCACGGGCCGTGACTAGGGTGTCACGACCATGACCATAGCCTTATGGGTCGTGACCATAGTGTCGCGATCGTGAAGTCAATCATCACGATCGTAATCTTGATATCACGGTCGGATGCCGAACGCAATCCTCGGTCTGGACATCATCACGGGTCGTGGCATGGATGTGACGACCGTGAGATGATCATCACGGGGTGGGTGTCACGACAGTGAGGTTATCTTCATGGGCCGCTACTTTAGCATCACGACCGTAACAATATAGGGATCCTTCCGATTCAAGTTCGATTTTAGTCTATATCCTATTACATATGTTAATATGAGAAAATTAGAAGACAAAACAATATAATTTTGGATAAAAGGCCGACATGAAAACTAGATTTTGGAACATGATATTTCAAATTCAAAATAGAATCATAAGAGATTTTGAGTAATCATAAGGGCACAATCATAATCATGAACGGGATATTGAAGGAATTATGAAAAATCTGGAACATCTATAGACATGATTGATAATATGAAATCTAATCTACAAGTGATCCGCCACAATACACACCTTATGGCCTAAGCTTTTGTCTCGATTTACACGTGTTCTCTTCGTTCCTCTGCAGCAGTCCCTCTCCTACAATTTCTCCCGGTTAGGAGATGATCAATCATCACAAAGGAGAGAGTTTTTCAGCCTTACCTTGAGATCTCTTGAGTAAGGGGCATAGGAGAGAAGAAAGCTAGGACCGACTAGGGAAAAGAATGAAAATTTCTAAGATGATATATTTATAATTTTGGAGTCCAGATTTTGTGGGAAAATCTGAATTTTGTTTCATATTTAAATTTCAATTTTAAAATTTGAATTCTGATTTCTTTCTTCATAGATAAGGAAATATCTTTTGAGGAAATAAAATCCGAGGAGATAAAATCTTTGATATCATAATTATGAAAATATCTTTGGAGGAAATAAATATGAGGAGATTAAATTTATGGGAAGATAAAATATGGGAATAGAATTCTTGGGAGTTACATTTCATATATAAATTTAGTAGCATTATATTAGTTTATTTTCTCCAAAAATCACTCATAGCCTCCTCTTATTTTGCTTAACCTTCTTTAACATTTTTTGACATCTCCTTCCATTTTTTATCTCCATTTCCTCCGCTCTTTATCTTTCGTTATCCTCTATTCTTTATAGTTTTCCTTTTTATTCTTTTTTTTTTCATTTTCAATTTTCTGTACGTATTTTTTCTATGTTTAATGCTCCTATTTTTTTTTCAGTTCTTTCCATTTTATTTTCTATTTTACTTTAATTTCCTTGTTTAGTCTCTTTTCAGGGACGAACCCATTAAGGGCTCAAGGGATACATTCAGAATTTATTCATAATTTTATCTCTTGTTTCACTATTTGATAATTGTTTATTTTTATTTTAATTCTATGTGACTATGCACTTATGTCATGCAATAAATTGACATATAACTTTTATCATTTTTATTATCAATATATATAGTGATGGTTGAAAAATATTATATTTTTTATGTTGTTGATCTTTTATATTTTGACCCCTATTAACTTTTTATTCTGGTTTGGTCTTTGTCTCTTTTGTATATGTTTTTTCACTTATGAAAGTTGACCCGACATTAGTTTTAGGTGGTATATAATTTTTTCTAGTTATAAACTGGCATTTAAACTAGCTACTAGCTTGTTGAATATCTCACAGATTGAGCCCAATAAGAGAAAATCTCATGGTCGAATACAAAAAACATAGTTATTAAGATAACAATATAATACTGATGGATACTACAAGAAAATTAAATTTTTGCGGTCAAATATTTAATGCATTCAGATAAACCCTTTAAATTGGGACGATTTAGAGAGCGATCTGCATAGACTGCCCCAATTGGGACAGTCTGTTTGGATCGCCCCAAAACTTGAAAATTAATTGCACTCCTCCCAACTTTTTCTCTCTTCTCTCTCCTCACTCTCTTCTCTCTTCTTTTTTATGGCGATCTCCAAGTGGGAGGCGATGATAGGCGGCAGGTGGCGCATCTCCTCATCTCTCTGGTGGCGATATTCTTCAACGACGGCCTCCTTCTCCGACGAATCTTTTCTCTCCTTAAGACAAGCCCTTCTCCTATCCTTTTCTCCTTCTACGACAATGATATCCTTCCATGTCAACGATCTCTTCTCTTCCTTCTGGAGGCGACATGGATATGTCAGATTGACGTCGATCCAACATGGATCTGCAGGCGCTGGCGTGCCCGTTGTAGGCTTGCGACCGTGCCCGCTATATGGGTGCGCCCTTGTCTCACACTACTACAGGAGGTCACTACGCACTGCACAATGTTTTAAGAATAATTACATCTTCACATATAAGTAGAGAATTAATACATTGAATTGTAGAAACGTTTACAGAATTTTTTGGCAGATTTGCTAAACAATTGATTTTGTTCGCAGAGCACGATATATAAATTTTATATTCTTAAATATTTAGTATTTATTTTATTAATTGTTATTCCATTAGAAATTGAATACATTGGATTATTTTGATTTTAAAATTTAGTCATTTTAGATGATTGATAAATGTTTTAATTTTTTATAAAATATATTGCAGAAAAAAATTTTCTCCAGAAACTCGTTGTTGGATGACAATATGACTAATTTTGGTCGTAGAGAATTTACTACAAATTTTTAAATGAGGTTAAAAATTTTATTAACTTTGCTTATCAATCGTCTCAATACTTACGTGAAAATAACTATTTTTGTCATTCTAAAGGATGTTATCGAATTAGAGTATTATGGAGAGGTGGCAAATAAAGTTACTTTTTTTGAGTGTACGTAGTTTGATTCGAAGATGGGTAAAGGTATAAGGATATATAAAAATTTCAAAATTGTTGAAGTTCGTCACACTAGACTATGAAATGTTTAATCCTTTTATTATTCCTACGCCAATCAAACAAGTTATTATGTGAATTATCTTAGTAAGTTGAAGGATAACAATCAATGGTGGACGATAATAAAAATCAAAGCAAGAACCCGAGTGAAAATTGAATGTACTTTAGAAGTGACATTTTAAAATTATTCAATAATTTCAGTAGAACCTATCACAGACTTAGAACTTATTGAAGATTTATATCATGAGGATAATTTGCAAGATGAAGTTACTATTTGAAGACGTTGATATCGACGAAGAAGATGAATACGAAAACTCATCCTCTTCGATTAGTGAATATGATATAAATAATATCTCTGATGATTATGTTGAATAATGTTGATTATTATGTTAATGTGTCTACTATATTATTATATATTTTATCATGAATATAATTGTAATATTATGATTTATGTTTAATGACTAGTAGTTTTTAATGAATCCACACATTGACAAAGTTGATCTGTTAGTTACATCAATATCTTTACTTTCTCGTGAGTGATATGTTTTTCATCTTATTTCTTTCTTCTTTCAAAATTTATCATTCATCTTTTAAACTAAAATATTATTTTTCTTTTAAGATCCCCTAGATATTATGAATTGATTATTCAATTATGAATATTAATCGCCTAAGACTTTAATTGAAGAAATTGATGAAATACAGCTTATAAATCTAGTTCAAGTTGTTTTCAATCTACATGTTTATTACAATGCTTTTGAAAATTCTATACCTAATAAGCGCCTTTTTATATATGTTTTATGAATATATAAACTAATATGATTCTTTTTACAATTTTTTTTTCTAGAAAAGAGAAGAAAAAAACTACTTCTTCACGTCCATATAAGCATATGAGGATATTTGAGAGATGTTTGAGGACATTAGCAGATAAAGAGTAATCGCCATCTATAGTACTATCTCCTTCTATTGCAAATGCATCATCCCCATCTATTGTAAATGCAGAAGTGACAGAACAAATGATGTTTCGAGATTTAGCATAATGTGACTGTAAAAAAAATAATTTAATTAATTTTAGAATGTTTTTATATGATTTCAAGAATAATTCTGTTGGGACCCCGAGTACAATGATGTGATTTATAAGACTTTCAGTACTCGTTGCTCTAAGAGGTTGAAAAGATGAAGAAAAACCTTATTGAATCGGTGACCAAGTGTGGGCCGAATTGTGTGCCAAGTGAGCTATAAGGTGAAATGTGAAACGACAAAAAAAATCATGAGTCTGATTAAGACACTTGTTTGCACTATGATAGTTGTATATCTAGAATCACTACTGTAAAAAATAGTAAGTTGAATTTCATTTTAAAAAATATTATAGTTTTGAATTTGTTATAACATTTAACTTTTAGCAATTTTTTTTTGCAAGAGAATGATATGGATAGACAACCTATCGATGATGAAATATTTTTTATGACTCATATGAAGAAGGATAACACATGGAGTTTATATTTTGCCAAAAAAATAAATATGTAAGATTTTTTTATATCACTTGCCTTTTATATAAAGTTGTTTTAAATATTTCTCTAATTAGTTTTTGTCTATAGGAGGATTTTAAAGCTAAAGAAGCTGCATATTGATTTAGTGTATTCAAGATGAAAATTACTATGATGAGTAATAGAGAACTTTAGACTCAACATGTTGGCATCAACAAAAGACGTGCTTATGGTTGTGGATCTTTTGTTGGATATTTTGATTTTTCATCCTCCCGTAAAATTAATCGGGGTCGTTAACTCCAATAAAAGATAGAGTCCCTTCAGCATCAATTGCAAGAGAGACGACAACAATTGCAAGAGAATCAATGATAATTGCGAGAAAATTAACATCAATTGCGACATAAGGAGGAATTTGAAAAATAAATGCAATCAAGAATAAAAAAACTTGAAAAAAGTCATCGTGATTAATATAAGCAATTCAAAGTGATGATGATGAACTTTATGACGAATCAAAATCGTCAACAAGCCAACGAGGAGGAGGACGAGGACAACAATGATTGTTGATGTGTGTAATAAAATTTATGCATATAAGTTACTTCATTGCAATCTCTATTTCTTTCAATGACGAGATCTTATATTAGGTTTTCTTCTGCAGATATGCAACATGTGTCATATCAATTAGTATGTTCTTTGTATCAAGTCTTTGGTAAAAATATTCAAGTGTCATTTACCTTCTACATTGCATAATGTGAACTTGTTAATATTTTTTTCTTGAGAACTTGTGAACACATACTTTTAATGATGGTCTTTATTGTGGTGGGCAAACTTTATATTTTGGGCTCTTCATGAAAGAGGAGGAGGATGACAATGAAGAGACGACGATTGTCTGTATAAACAAACTAACGACAAAAAACTTGAGAAATTTATAAAAGAAATACGTGATGTGAATTATTTGTTATTCTTATGTTATGAGTGTGATTCCTACTTTGTCAACTTATATTATGTGTGTATTTCTATGGTTGTGATTTATTATTTATGTATTTTAAACTTTTCTCAAATTTGAGACGGTATAGAAATATGAGATGGTATCAAAGTGCCTCAATTAAAACGGTCATACTAGATCATCTCAAATGCCTTTGCAACCATATTTTTAGCGACCGCTTATTTTCGTCGCTTGACCGTCTCAAATTTTAAATTTGAGGTGGTCTAGATATATTTAAGCTAGTTTTGACCCTCTCAAATTTGAATTTTTTGTTGTGGTGAGAGTTGAACATGAAGAAAAAGAATAAATGACTTTCGAAAGCATGAGTTTTTAATAGAAAATAAATTTGCAATACAATCCTACAATATCCTAGTATTTAGCTAAATCCATGGCTTCATTCACTTAGCCCAAAATGCGCATCACTTAAATTAAAAAAAAAAACTATATTTCAATGTATTCCAAAATCCAACATAACTCTACAAATAGAAGTTCTTCTTAGAGACAATATCTTCTTATCAAGAAAATTATTAAAGTTCGACTTGAATTTATATCGAAGTTTGAAATTAAATTTATATTTTATCTATTTAGAACTCTATTTTTTATTTAATTAATATTTTTTTATTTTTACTTTTTTTAAAAAAATCAATTGATATAAAAATTCCTTCATATGAAAATTATTTCATTATTTTTCATTAAAAAGAACATTTTCCTAGATACCCAAGATTCACCATCAAATGAATCAATTCTTCTATCTAATCATTTAATTAAGTGACAACTAATGCCTTTTATCACTCACTCCACTAAAGTGTTAGTTGATGATCCCGTCTATAATTGCTGATGTTAATCTTTGGCCTTCCCATTCGTAAGTCCAACTAATTCTTGAGAGCGAGAGTCATGTGAGAGAAAGCGAATCGAAGTTAGATAAACTGGGGCTAGTCACTGATGGCATTTATTATTCCAACCACACCCAACAGCTCACATTAATAATGAATGGCCATGGAGTCAGTGGACGTGCCCTCGAACTCAATTCACTCACTGCAAGTAATCTTTTGATAAAATACCTCAAAGTTTAGATTATGTTGTTTCTTTTCCTTTCTGTTTTCTTGGTTTTGGTGTTATGAAGTTTGTTTCTTAGAATCTACTTGGGTTCTTAGAGTGTAATTGAGCATTAATTAATTGTTGCATGATATCGAATCCGTTCTAAAATTATGCATTGATCGTTCATATTTCTTTTATAATAAAATGTTAAAAATATGAATAACCTATTTCGAAATTCTATATACATGAATATTACACATCAAAATAAGATTATATGGCAATAGATATCAGGATGGAGTTTATAAAAGCGATCTAGGACAATATAGTTTCAAAAAATTATGATGATAATAAAAAATATAAAAACATGTGAATTTAAAATAAATTAATAAAAGTAAGGAAAACTTCTACCGAAAAAAGGTAAGAAAAATAAATTTTTTTAAAGGGGGTGTAGTGCACCTTAGTATAGTGCGTGTAGCGCACCAGAAAATAATGATACTTTCTATAAGAAAAAAGTTAAACATTGTTTATCTGTATAGGAAGTATCATTACTTTTTATAAAAAAAAAGTTAAACATTATTCATTTGTATAAAAAAATATCATTACGTTTTATAAAGTGCGCTATATTTTTTCTGTTTTTAACGAAGTATGATTATCTGTTTTGTATTACACACAAATACCATAAAGATAATGTACATGACATAATGGTCTGTTGTTATGCCTTCTCTACAATTGATCCAATTCAATAAATTAATTATATTTGAATGCTTGAAGTTAAAATACTTACTACAGTATTTCTCGTCCATCAGTGACAAGTTTACTACAGCACTTCAGTTGCATGCAACTCTTGAGTTCCATTTCAATCAAATTGCACAACACCTTCCCCATCCATCACTCTCTCTCTCTCTCTCTCTCTCTCTCTCTCTCTCTCTCTCTCTCTCTCTCTCATGCATATGTCCTCTCGACTAGATCATATCAGCTCTTATTTATAGCTCTTTACTTCTTCATACTGCTCTGGACTCCACTCTACTTTAAAGCATCCTGCACAGAGCATAACAACTCGATTGTATTGTAGACATCTATATATACAAAGCTTCGTCCTGATTCCTGACTAGAAATTGAAGCTTGGCTGCCACCCTCTTAATTCCTGGTTTGTGGTGCAAGTGGACACCATGAATGGGGACGAAATGAGGAGCTCAGCAGGGCAAGTGATGATGGACATAGAGGCTCACAAGCCGTCTGGCAATGGCATGGTGGTCGGAGGCCTCAGCCCGCTCAGCGAGACGCTGTGGAAGGAGAAGGCCCACACGGAGTTCGTCGGGGACGTGTCCGCAAGACTCACTTGGAAGGACCTGACGGTGACCGTGATGGTCGGGAGGGGCGAGACGCACAAGGTGCTGGAGGGGCTGACAGGGTACGCCGAGCCCGGGACTCTGATGGCGCTCATGGGGCCGTCGGGGTCGGGGAAGTCCACTCTGCTCGACGCGCTCGCTGGCCGGCTGGCCACCAACGCTTTCCTCTCTGGCACTATACTTCTCAATGGCAGGAAGACCAAGATGTCATTTGGGACTGCGGTGAGTTTTTTTCTAAGCTTTCGACCTTCTTGCGCCAACTTTGCTCTCGTTCTCTCTTTACTCAAAGTTCATATTATGGATATGTTATTATCTAATTGAATATTAGCACTTTTTATGTTTTGTAAAACTTTAGAAGTTTTCATATACCGTGGTTTTTGTTTTTAGTTTTCCTTTTTATCAACAAAATTTCAATTCAAATATACTTAGATTTGAATTTTCCATCTTTAGATAAGTAGATCAAAGTACAGTCAAGGAGAACAAAAGTAGTTGTCTCTATTTCTTTCCATTGATTTGTTTTGTTTTTCCCAACTTCTGCGTACACTGAACTCCTGAGTTTGGATATACTCATAATTCAAGCAGTTCAATTTAGTTCCTTCTCTTCTCTAGAGATTCCTAGGAACGAAAAAGATCTAGCTCTCTATTTTCACGTATTATTTGTTGGAGTTGACAAATACTTCAAGGACTCTTGTTTCTCACACCGGGTTTCGCTCACGTGAGCTTAAGAGAATTGGAGTATTACCCAACGACATCTAACCCCTACGCACGGAAAGGAGGGGTTCGAGGGGTATCGCCCCCCGACGTTAGGGTTTTGGACCCATATATATTACTCTTATTTCAGACTTGATGTTGAGCGGTTGTAACGAAAAATAATATAGTGAAATCTCTTTGCAGTACGTAGCCTCTCAAAAGGGTGAACCTGAGTAAATTTATGTGTGCTCTCTATTATTTCTGCGTTTTTCTCTATGTGATCTTCTACTTGTTCTCGAATTCTCCCATCATTATTGTTAGGGAGTAAGGCAGTGCTAATACCTCTATGTTTTCTTCTTGGTTAAATGCTAACTTTCTAATTTAATTAGTGAAGCTGAATTTGGTAGATAGTGATAAACTTTGTTTTGTTTTCTCATGTTTCAGTAAAGATCTGTGCAAGCTTAAAGTTTTAGATTTGCTTCCTTTTGATAGTGTCAACTGATCATTTGTGATTTTGTCTTGTGTATCAGGCATATGTCACCCAAGATGATACTTTGATTGGCACATTGACAGTGAGGGAGACGATCTGGTACTCTGCTCGCCTTCGCCTGCCGGACAAGATGAAACGATCAGAAAAGAGAGCATTGGTGGAGGGGACTATTGTGGAGATGGGCCTGCAAGATTGTGCAGACACAGTAATTGGCAATTGGCACCTGCGAGGAATAAGTGGTGGAGAGAAGAGGCGAGTTAGCATTGCCCTTGAGATCCTCATGAGACCCAGGTTGCTCTTCCTTGATGAGCCTACCAGTGGCCTTGACAGGTGACCTCCAAATTCAAATGATTCTAATTGGCACTATCCCACACAATATGTATTTTCCTTCTCTGCACTCAAACAGAATTTCCAGAAATAATAAACCCTTCTAAGCTTAACAAAATTTGACTTCTATATAGCCAAATGATGTGCTAAGAAGAGATCAAAGACCATAAGATCCATAGCTAAGCATAGAGTTCCATAAATATAGAGGTTGAAAATTTGAAAATGACGGTTTTTCTTCTTTAAAGTTTGTATGCTATTAAAATATAGCAAATTGGACTTTGTGTTATTTGACTAATTACCTATTTCACTTGATGACCAGTGCTTCGGCTTTCTTTGTGACTCAAACACTGCGAGGCCTATCTCGAGATGGTCGGACTGTCATTGCTTCAATTCACCAACCAAGCAGTGAGGTCTTCGAGCTCTTTGATCGCCTCTATTTGCTTTCAGGTGGAAAGACTGTTTACTTTGGTCAGATCTCTGGGGCTTGTGAGGTAAACTATATACATAAATATAGTGCTTTGCATACTTAATTTCTCTGGATTTTGAGTAGATGTTCTTCTGACATTTTCAATGGTTTTATTTAGTTCTTTGCCCAAGCTGGTTTCCCATGTCCATCTCTAAGGAATCCATCAGACCACTTCTTAAGGTGCATTAATTCTGATTTTGATAAGGTGAAAGCTACTCTGAAGGGATCAATGAAAACAAAGGTAAGAAATCTCTTTGACTTTAACAACAATTGACTTTATTTGCATTTGTTATCATTTATTTCAGTAGGAAATGTATGACATTCACCATATCCTTCTTTTGACAGTTTGAAAAGAACGATGATCCTCTCGAACGAATCTCCACAGCTGAAGCTACCAGAAAACTGATTGAATTTTATAGTCGTTCACAACACAATTATGCATCAAGGGAGAAAGTAGATGAAATCACCCGAGTTGTATGTATCGTACTAGTTTACTGCTGTTTAAGTTTCTTTTTTCGATGAAAACATTCTGCTATATCAAGCAATAAGCATGAAAATTGTATTACAGAAAGGAACTGTGTTGGATTCAGGAGGAAGTCAGGCCAGCTTTCTCATGCAAGCTTCTGTCCTAAGCAAGCGTTCATTCATAAACATGTCAAGAGATTTTGGTTACTACTGGTTAAGAATTGCAATTTATGTTGTGGTGGCCTTTTGCATTGGAACTATATACTTTAATGTTGGAACTGGATATACCTCTATCCTGGTACTTATCTATATTCTTAAATATATATTTTCATAAACTCAGTCTGCAATGAAGATAAAATATGAAGATGAGACTAATATTCCTACATGCTTAACTAAATTTTAGATGAATTTATTATTATGCATCGAACCTAATGATGACTAGCATAATGAAAGCTTCTTACCAGACAAGATCGACGTGAGTAAATAGTAGTATCCGATAATACACATAATGTTTTCTAAATGTCTTCTTGTAGTGAAAATTTCTATAGTCTATTTGGTAAACTGCAGTATATGCTAGGAACCAGAAAACCAGAAAACTGTGTTCATGCAATTTGTCCAAACATGCCAGAAGTAGAGTTTATACTGATCACTTCTTTATATTCTTAATTAAACTTAAATTTTCCACATTATTTTTTTGGCAGGCTAGGGGTGCATGTGTTTCATTCATCTTCGGCTTTATGACATTTATGTCAATTGGAGGATTCCCATCATTCGTTGAAGATATGAAGGTTTGGTTCTTTGCGTTTCTACTTTGAGCATATATAAGGAATATTGTTCCAAATAAGATTATGTCTCCTTTGCAGGTTTTCCAAAGGGAGAGGCTTAATGGACATTATGGTGTCTTGGCATTTGTCATCAGCAATACAGTATCATCAATGCCTTTTCTGCTTTTGATATCTGTTCTCTCAGGAACTATAACCTATTTAATGGTGCATCTTCACCCAGGATTTGTGCACTGTCTTTTCTTCATTCTGAACATCTTTGTCAGCGTTATGCTGGTCGAGAGCCTAATGATGGCCATAGCCAGTGTAGTTCCGAATTTCCTCATGGGAATCATCATAGGAGCAGGAATTCAGGTTAGAAAGTTTAATCCCTTCACCTCTTGTTTAATTACTCGGTTTTGAAACTTTGAATCATAAGAAAGCATAAAAGTAGAAAACTTCTAGCATACTAAAGTTTCAATAAACAAAATAAGTTTTCAGTTGAGAAGTAGAAACGACATTATCACGATATAGGTTCTTACCACTGATTTTTTTTTGCGAGTCTCATAATAAATCACCCTTTCTCTTTTGTCGAGGGAGCTAACAATGAAGCACTTCACTAATGACCTTTTAAAAATGTTCATGAATTGAACAAATATGAAGTTTGAATGAGTGCCGAGTATGGAATTTCACATGATCATAGTGCAAGGCACACATAAATGTGTTTGTGTTAACTTGTTGGCGAAAAACAAACGAAAACAATTCTCTCTGATTTTTTTTTCAGTCAGAAACTATTGGTAGGATGGTTTGAACACGAGATGTCTTAACACAAGGACTAAAGTGATACTATCCAATGAAAACAAGTATTTTGATTACTAATTATACTACATATAATTGTATAAAAGAGGAAGGGAAGTTTTTTAATCCATTTCTCTGATAATAATCTTACTTTTGAAACCCAACCACAGCATATACATTTTCTGAAGCTCACAATTCATGTAACAATCTTTCTACCTAAATTGTCATCACTGTGTGTAATTAAAAGGATCAGACAATTCACAATGGTTTCCTTACTGCTATTTTCTGAAAAAAATGGTATGCTGGAATGTCACAGAGTTATAAGCCTCTAGACCCGCTGACATGAAGCCTTTGCATTTGTTTCTGAAACTTGAAGCACACACTTCAAACCAAAATTGTTGGATATCTAACAACTGCACTTTGTGACAGGGAATATACATGCTGGTTTCTGGCTACTTTAGACTCCCCCATGACATCCCCAAACCTTTCTGGCGTTATCCCATGACATACATCAGCTTCGATTACTGGGCACTACAGGTATCACATAATTTAACAAAAGTATATATGGAATTCTATTTCCATTTCACGCCATTGTGCATCCTGACAATCATGCTGTCACGATGGTCTCCAACAGGGCCAATATCAAAATGATCTTCTAGGCCTCCAATTCGACGGCCAGTTACCCGGAGATTCAAAAATCAGTGGAGAATACATACTTGAGTTTTTCTTCCAGATTGATTTGAAACGATCGAAGTGGGTGAACCAGCTAGTCCTTCTCAGCATGATCTTCATCTACAGGATAATCTTCTTCATCATGATCAAGATCAATGAAAAAGTCACCCCTTGGATCAGAGGGTACATTGCCAAAAGAAGGTTCGAGCGGAAGAAAAGCTTCAGGCAAGAAGAGCTTGCCAATAGAACTCCTTCGTTTAGAAGCTATGCATTGGAAACAGAACACAGTTCCAACGCTAGCAGCTAGGGATCTACCATAGAACTCCATTTCCCTCTGCGTATGACATAATATGCATTGGGAAGTGATGACCAGTATGGTGTACATTCTGTATCCATTACAATAGTTCATGTTTCACTTTCCCTAAGAGACAGCAAATAACAGACGTCAAAACTTGTTCATGAAAAAGATGGTAAAAATGTGAAATTGCAATTTACTGTACTAATGATAGCTGACTGGAACCTCAGGTAACACTCGAAATTGAGAACCAGAAAAAAAATCAGTGAGCCATTAAGAGAGCTAGATGCTGCTTCGATCATTGTTGACTACAGCTGAAGTGCTGGAGTTGCCTGTCTTTGCCGTCATTAGAAAACCTTTTGATGTCTGTGTCATGTAGATCCAACTTCATGGTGTTTGGAGCTGGAAAGTGATGACAATTTCATATCCTAAGCCAATGACTACAAGGAGGCAATGTGAATCTGAAAAGATATCTGAGAGTGATGTGCTCATGTCATTATGTTATCGTGTATTGAGAACTACTTTTACTTTTTATATATATATATATATAATTGAATAAGTTTCCGAGCTGATCCTGCTCCTGCATAGGTACTTGCTTGTCTGCTAAATCAAAATACACGGTTACATAAGATTTATTGTTTACAAGTTATTTCAAGCAAGACAGAAAACATGGTATCAGTTAGTCAAGTTGAAGTATATGCTATCAACAGCAAGTTAGATCGTGTTCAATGGTGATGGATGGCAATATCATCCTGAAACGCTGGCAATGAGGAGCTGCTTAAGGCCATAATATGATTGACGTGTTTCACAAATGATGAGCATGGAAGGGCTTAACAAAAGAGGATAAGAGCATCTGTTGCACAAGGTCAGTTGGTTGTATAAAAAGAGGATAAGAGCATCAGTTCAACTTTCCAAAATTGCCACCACTCTAAGTTATATTGTATAAAAAAGAAAAAGGACTAGGGGGCAAACAAGTTGAGATGGCCGAGTTGGTCTAAGGCGCCAGATTAAGGTTCTGGTCCGAAAGGGCGTGGGTTCAAATCCCACTCTCAACATTGTTTATTTTTTATTTCCCCATTATTATTAGATAATCCTGCAATTTTGTGATTTGATAAGCCAATTTATACTTGCTTCCCTTGAGTTGGAAATCTTCTAATATTTAGCTTTCTCTAGAAATTCACGGCTGCCCCGGTTGTCCTCCGACCTAGGGATGGCAC
>LTAE01004511.1:5690-18096 GCA_001647135.1 Pontederia paniculata | reverse complement strand
CCCCCCCCCCCCCCCCCCCCCCGTTGTGCAAACCTTTATAAATAAGAGTTAGGATTTCATGATGTACTCTCTTCTTTTGATAGTGAAAACTCTTTTGGTGATGGTCTCCTTTGCCCGTGGATGTTTTCCTCTTGTTCACATTGATCAAGAGGATTTTACCACGTTAAAAATCTATGTGTCAATCTTTCTTTCTCGTTTTATTCATTATTTTGATTCTTGGTCGATCCCTTGGCCTATTTCCCAACAGTATCCTTAAGTTTAGGGTATTTACAAGGTCGTTGAAGTAAGTATTGAGTCAAACATGGGGACTTCCATGTGGCTAGAGGCACTCTATTTTCTTGAGGCGTTACATTATAAATTCAACCTCGAAAATTCTTGAATGTTAGTACTTACCAAATAAATAGGAAAGGTCACACATATGCCCAACATCATTTTTGCATCATTATGGATTTAATTATCATATTAAGTTACCTTATATGTTCAAATAGTTATGTATGGATATACTCATTAACCGTTGGACTGACTTAATGACCAATAAAGTATTAGCATGTGGCATAAATAAATCATGTATAGGTAATTATGAATAAATTGTTTAAATTATTTATAACATAATATATGTTTTAGGTATGACTAATTAGAGATAAAAAATATTTCTAACAAAAAAACATTTTGATTGGACAATAGCAATTCAAACCGCCACTAAGCTAGCGGCTTATTACCAATTCACCTTAAGAATATTTTTTAAACCATTGTATAATATATATATATATATATATATATATATGTATATGTATAGGGTCCAATGGAGGTGCTACCTATTTAAATAGGTAATACCGTACTACTTATCTTAACAATCGTAGGATGTTCGATATACGGTAGATCTAACAACTTATAACAAACTATTTAAGAAAGAGAAAATTTTATATCCACCGTATATTTAACATCCTACGGTTGTTATGAGAAGTAGTGCGGTGCTGCCTATTTAAGTAGGTAGCACCTCCATTTTTTCCATATATATGTATATTCGGAAAAATGTGTAAAAATTATAGAATATATCTACATGTATCTACTACCTCTTGAAAAATTACCATATGTAAATTCCTAGCATAAAAGTTTAGAAATATTCGGCAAAGTTCAATATCTTAAGGTGAGAACTTTAATCTCAAATTGATCCCTAATTCATCAAGATCTCTTCCTATGCATTTATCCTTAAAAAATGAGATTTTATATGGTGAATCCTGTAAAAGTTAGCTTTCCATGGCATTTGAGTTTGATTAAAGTTAAATATGTGGTAGGAAGTTATGAATCAATCTTAAGTGGCCACTCATCCTATCCCGAGGAAGCTATGAGGTCTGACTATAAATTAGGCATAGTTGGTTCCATTTGAGTTAATTAGGATTTTGGGGCAGCTTTGTGATAATGGAACCAACCGACAAAAAGCATTAACGCTGCAAAGACCAATTCGCCAATGACGGTACAATAGATTTGTAGTTCACTAGTTATTCCAGATGCTCAATTGGGAGAAATAAATTTTTCATCTTGTATAACTTAGTCTTCTAAAATTCAGAACAAGCAAAGAACATAGCCTAACTTATCGAATTTTGTCAAGAGAGATTATAAGGATTAAAATTTAATATTTTTTATGTCTAAATCTATCTGAAGTATAGTTTCTATCGAAATTGATATCTCATGAATCAGAAATGTTTAGATAGGGTTATAAATTATTTTCTAGTGTCACTTAGTCTGTCAGGTTTTGGGTTAAATTAGTTTAAATTGATAAAAAGTACTAATTCATAATCAATTAATGGTACACAAAAACTTAATATCGGAATACACGAGGAAACAATACAATTGGTCAAACCACAAAATGAATATGATCCCCATATCATTTTACATTTCTCGACAAATATATACTTATAAATAATAATTCGTACTAAATCTAGTTTTCAACCCAATAAGAATTATAACATTTGGTCTTGTTCTGTGAATTATTCTTAACAATATCTTAATATTGAAATTATTACAACATCTTGCCTAACATTAATAGATTATAGTAATTTTAATGAAACAAGTTAGTGTCAAATAAGTATCTAACCTAGGAATGGAACAAAGGGAACCTTGAGGAATATTATTTATAAGAAATTATATACTTTTTAGGAGCATCACTATTCATTCATCATGATCCTTCATCACATATTGTTAATACTAGTGATTGAAAAGTGAAAGGGCACTATTATTTATAGGTGGCAAACAAGTTATAAGTGGAAGAGAGGAAAGGTAGTAGCCATCATTAAAGGAATAAAGTATAAGGTGAATGAGTAAATTTATAACATAGCAAAAATGTTATATGTATTTTCTTTACTTAAAGTGATAATTCCAACAAGAGCTAGATATTATTATGAAACCTTTATAACTCCAAAAGTATGTTGAATAGTGAAAAAATATTATCACATATTTCCAAAAAAATTAGATGTCATAAAGTTATGAAATCATTTTATTGCAAAAGTTTGCGAGGAACAATGCATGTGATGTTAAAGTAGTTTTTATTTGAGATATGAACATTAATATTGTTTATATATTATGAAAACTTTTATGTTCGATTTCCATACTCACGACCGCATTGATATACATCATTCTTTGGGACGTATATCAAGTGTCTTTGCCATTTGGCGGCTCTTTTGCATGCATGTATTGATCCATTTTGATTGCTTTGCGGTAGTATTGACAATGTTTATCGTGTTGTGTTGTTGTATCGACCCATGATTATGAAACTATGCTTAATTGTACCGGCTCATGATCATGATTCTTTTCGACACATATTGACTTGCGTTGCATCATTGTATTGACCCATGTTGTAGTATGAGCAATAACACATATGTGGAAATTTAACTTGTATATTATGATATTGTGATTTAGTTATATGTTACACAAAAGATTGTGATTTGAGAACCTCTATTGTGGTTATGATTTGAAATTATTGTTAAAATGAAATATGTATTTAATTATAAATCAAATAACACTTGTATTGTTCCATATGTTGTATCTTTTAGTTCACTCTGTTGGTTCAAAGGTTACACCCCATATATTTTGGTGATAGCAAAAGTATGTGATTAAAGTTATTTAATCAAGTATTAAGTTGTGCAGCTTAAAAGTTGAAAAATAAATGAAAAAGGGGCATTCAGAGACACAACGGTCGATCACTCCAAGGCAGCAATCGACCGGTATGAAAACAACAAGCTATTTCGGAAGGTTGATATAGCGGTCAACCGCTCCATACCACAGAGCCGAAGTTTGCCTTTGGACGAGAAACGATCGATCGCTCCAGGACACCGGTCAGCCAATCTGCTGCCAACGATAGTTTTTCGTCTGAGCGGTCGACCGTTCCAGAAGATAGTGCTGAAGTCTGCTTCTGGTCAAGAAATGATCGATCACTCCAGGACTGTAGTCGACCGGTATGCTTCCAACGGCTAGTTTCTGTCAGAACGGTCGACCACTATAAAGGAGCAGTCGACCGATGGTGAGCAGAACAGTCTAACAACCACATTTTTGTGTCCAATCAAAGGGACAAAGGTGGATTACGGCCATATTGAAGACATGAGACTATATAAGAGCATTTAGGAGGTTGCAACAGTAACTATGAAGGAGTATTCATCTTCCATACATTCAAGAGCATCCAAAGAGCATTCTTGAGCCTAAACTTGCAAACTCTCTTCTCCTTTCTCTTATTCTCAAAGTGAGAACCCTCTTTGTAATCTTGAGAGAAATCTCATTGTGACGAGATGTGGTCTCGCCTCTTGAGCGGAGAAAAAGACTTGTGTTGTAAATGGTACTTCTCCCTATTCGGAAAGAAGACTTGATAGTGGAACTCCGAGATTCTCAATACGTGAGAAGTTGGAGGGGGACGTAGGAGGTAGTTGAGCCGAACCTCGTCAACAAATCTTTTTTCCGAGTTTGCATTCTCTTTACTCACTTTTCTCATAAGATTGCTTAGTTTTAATTCATCTTGTTTCGATTGTTGAAGAAAATGTTCTAGAAAACTTACTACACCAATTCACTCCCCCCCCTCTCAGTGCCAAGTGATCCTACAATTGGTATCAGAGCAAGGTTGTTCTATTTGTAATATTTAACCATCTTTAGAGTAATGACATCAAATATTTTCTCTCTTGGCATAGGACAATCAACTACTCATCCTCCGGCTTTAGGTTTTCAAACTTTGCATATTGAAAAATTAGGATGCAATTTTATGTATGCTCTATTGATATTGATATTTGGGATGTTACTGAAAATGATTTTACTACTCGTTCAAATGATCCTTCACAATATATGGAAGATGAAAGACTTTTGGTAAAATTGGATTGAAAAGAATTTTTTTTTGTATTGTGCTCTTGATGCTACCGAGTTTAATAGTCTCCACTTGTCAAACATCTCATGAAATTTGGAAAAAAAATGATTGTGACCCATGAAGGTACAAATAAGGTCAAAGAATCTAGATTAAATATTTTGAATCATCAATATGACTCCTTTAAAATAAAAATGATAAATCTATAAATTAAATGATTGTTAGATTTAATGATATTGTGAATGGATTAGTCTCCTTGGGCGAGGCAAGAACAAACTCTCAAAAGGTGAAAAAGTTACTTAGGTCTCTTTCTCCAAAGTGGCACACAAAGAGGACGGTAATTGAAGAGGATGACCTAAACAAGTTTGATGATCTTATAGGCTCTCTTCTAACCTATGAGATAGGAGTCAAGGAAGAACAATAAGAATTAAGTATAAACAAGAAGAAGAGTCTTGCCTTAAAAGTTATTGAAGTAAATAAAGATAATGATGAGACGAGTGATGATGAAGACCTTGATGAAAAGAAGCTTGCTTCCTATGCAAAGAAACTTGACAAATATCTTAAACTCTCAAGACAAAAGAAAATGAATGATTTATATAGAGGAGATCCTCAAACAAGAGTCAAATTACATGCTTCGAGTGCAAGAAGATTGGACATTACAATAATGAATGTCCAAATATTGAAAAAAAAAGCAAAATGATGAAGAATCATCAAAGAAGAAGAAGAAGGCTCTTCAAGCCACTTGAGATGAAAGTGAAGAGGAAGGAAGCCAATCATCAAATTCCTGAAGTGGAGATGAAGTTTACCTTTCTTAACGACAAATAAAGATGAGGTAAATTCTAACTCCTCTAGTGATGGTGAAACTTTTGATATGCATGAGGAATTTAAAAATCTCATTAGAAAATATGATGCACTTGAAAAGAAATATGAAAGTTTAAAAGGAAATATGAAGATGTTAAAAGTGCACATAGAACCTTTTTTGTTGAATGTGAAAATTGCAAAGTTTTGGAAGATGAAAATATCGGTTTTGAATTTTTTGTTGAAAGTTTGAAAGGTGAAAATGATGCTTTGGAAAGTTCTTTTAAAAAATAAGAAGTTTTGATTAACTCTTTAAAAAAGGAAGTTGCAAGTTTGAAATATCAAATTTTCAAATGGGGGAAAAAGTGTTAGATGCTATGCTTGCTAGTAAAAGAAAATCTACAAATGAATATGGACTTGGATATAATGCTTTTGATTCAAAGAAAGATAAGAGAATACATTTTGTAAAATCATCACACTCTCATACTTCTTATTCATATGTTACTTATTTTTATTGTGGTTATGATGGTCACTACTCTTATGAATGCAATATTAGAAAAGGGCGAAATATAGGTATGAAGAATATTTGAGTTCTCAGGAGAACCCCAACTAACCAAAGTGGACCCAAATTGGTTTGGATACCAAAGAAGTGAAAGTCTTGAAATTTTCTTTTGTAGGGTATCACAAAAAGAAGAAAGAACAATGACAAATTGTACCTAGATAGTGGATGCTCACGACACATGGACGGAGATCCAATCAATTTCATTTCCTTGGAAAAGAAGAACTTTAAAACTGTTACCTTTGGGGATAATGCAAAAGGAAAGGTCATTGACATGTGTAATGTTGGTAAGAGTGACAAAGTTTACCTTGAAAAAGTTTGATTGGTTGATAGACTTAAACATAATTTAATTAGTATTAGTCAATTGTGTGAAAACAATTTCTTAGTCAAATTTGAAAAGGAGAAATGCTTAATATTGGAATAATTTGAACAACTACTACATGTTGGTTTTTGTCACAACAATATTTATCAAATTGATTTTGAATACTTGAAAAATGAAAAATGTCTTAGAGCTTTGCATAATAATACTAACATTTGGCATAGATGAACGGGACATGTAAATTTTAAACTACTTTACAAAATTTCTAAAAATGAATTAGTAAGAGGACACCTAAAGTTAAATTTGAGAAAAATATTATTTGTGATTCTTGTCTTAAGGAGAAACAAACTAAATCCTCATTTAAATCAAAAAACATAATTAGTACAAATAGGTTTTTGAAATTATTACATCTTGATTTATTTGGACTCATTGATGTTGTGAGTCTAGGAGGCAAAAGATACGTATTTGAGATAGTTGATGATTTTTCTCGATTTACTTGGACATTATTTCTTGCTCAAAAGACTGAATCTCTTAATATGTTCTCAAAATTTATAAAAAGAACTCAAAATGAAAAGTGAAAGTATCAAAAATTAGAAGTGATCATGGAGGATAAATTGAAAATCATAAATTTAAAGAATTTGGAGAGGAGAATGATATTTTTCATAACTTTTCAATTAGTAGGACACCTCAACAAAATAGAGTTGGAGAAATGAAGAATAGGATATTTCAAGAAATGGCTAAAACTATTTTGAATGAAAGTAATTTGCTCTTTTGGGTGGAGATCGTGAACACTTCTTGTTATATTTTAAATAGAATATTATTTAGGTCTCTTGTAAAGAAAATATGTTTTAAAATTCTATATAAAAAGAAGCATAATATTTCATATTTTAAAGTATTTGGATACAAATGTTTTATTTTAAATAATAAAGATAAGTTAAGTAAGTTTGATACAAAGTATGATGATGTTATCTTTCTTAGTTACTCCATGACTAGTAAGTCACATAGAGTTTATAACAAATGAACACTTGTTGTGAAAGAATCAATTAATGTTAGATTTAATGAAATTAATGACTTTTTTATGAGAAAGAAATAGATCTAGATGAGGACAATGAAGAGGTGATGGAGATTCAATCACAAATGGGAAATATGTGAATTGAAGAAAATGTGCAAGAAGACACAAATAAGGAGTAATCAAACGAAAAAAATCATTGACGGACAACAAATTGAGGCTCAACAAGTGGTACCAAGGAATTGAAAGCTAGCATCATCCCATCCTCTCGATCAAGTCATAGATAATTTAGGTGATGGGGTAAAAACTCGAAACTCCTCAAGGAACATATGTGTTTTTTTGGCTTTTCTTTTTCTAATAGAGCCAAAAATATTGATGAAGATTTAAATGATTCGAAATGGATAATTGCTATGGTAGAAGAATTTGAAATTTTTGAAAGAAATTAAGTTTGGAAGCTTGTAAAAAGACCCAAGGATCATCCTATAATTGGTACCAAGTGGGTTTTAGGAACAAGTTAGATGAAAATAATGTCGTTGTGAGAAACAAGACTAGACTAGTGGTCAAAGATTACTCACAAGTCGAAGATATTGATTTTGATGAAACTTTTGCTCTGGTAGCTAGACTTGAAGCAATTAGGATGCTCTAGCTTTTGCATATTTTAAATATTTCAAACTTTTTTCAATGGATGTTAAATCAATATTTTTAGATGGATACATAAAAGAGGAGATATATGTTGAACAACCTCAGGATTTTTGAAAATACTAATTTTTCGAATCATGTTTTCAAGTTATCAAAAGCACTTTATGATCTTAAACAAGCTCCTAGAGCATGGTATGAAAGGTTAAGTTCTTTTCTAACTGAAAATTATTTACAAAAAGGAAAGGTTAAAATCACATTATTTTTAAAGCATCAAAATGAAAATATTTTAGTTGTACATATTTATGTTGATGACATTGTTTACGGTGATACTAATGAAGAATTCTGCAAAGGGTTTGAAGCTCTTATGCAAAAGGAGTTTGAAATGAGTCTTGTAGGTGAACTTAATTTTTTTCCTTGGACTTCACGTGAAGCAAACAAAGGATGTAATTTTTCTAAGCCAAGAAAAAAGTACACAAAGGAAGTATTCAAGCGATTTGGCATGGACAATTGCAAACCAAGTTCAACACCAATGAGCACATCAGCAAAATTGGATATGGATGAGAATGAAAAGTCAATCGATTAAAAAGGGTGGAGGTATAATCGGTAGTCTTCTCTATTTAACGACTTCTAGACCTGATATCATATTTAGTGTATGTTTATGTGCTAGATTTCAATCTGCACCTAAGGAAAGTTACTTAGTTGTCGTTGAGCGTATTATGAGATATCTTAAGCACACTAGTGGTTTAGGCATATGGTCTGATAGGAACTCACCTTTAGAAATTCATGCATACACCGATGCAGATTTTGCTGGATGCAAAGTAGATAGAAAAAGCACTAGTAACATGTGTTATTTTCTTGATAGTTCATTCATTTCATGGGCTAGCAAGAAATAAAATTCTATAGCCCTCTCTATCGCCCAAGCGAAATATGTAGCGGTCGGTAGTTATTGTGCACAAATTTTATGGGTCAAACAACAATTACTTAACTATGGAATAACATGCTCAACAATTCTTATAAAATATGACAATACTAGTGTCATAGAAATGACTAAAAATTCGGTTCAACACTCTACGACAAAACACATTTATTTGATATATCATTTTATTAGGGATCACCTGACTCTTAAATTATTTCTATTGAACATGTCCCTACTGAGATTCAACTTGCCAATATGTTTACAAAGCCATTAAATGAAGAATGATCTTGTATGCTTAGGAGAGAATTGAGTATGTTTGACTTGTGATTTATTATAAATTCAAATTAAGGGTGCTTTGACAATGCAAGTGCCACTCTTTACATGAATTGAACACTGAAAATGTGTTGCACAACACATACATTTAATTTAAAAATTAAAAATTCCTTTTTGCAACCTGAAATTGAGAGATTGCTAAAAAATTCAGACCGTCGACTGGTTCAGGCGAGCAGTCGACTGGTTCAAATTTTTTTTATGTCAGATATAGCGGTCAACCGGTGCAGGTCAGCGGTTGATCGCTCCACGAAAAGGCGCTTAACTCACTCGATAGCGATTGACCGCTACTCAAAATGGTCGATTGCTCCCCGTGACTTAAAAGAACCCGAGAAAGGTTATTTTCATTTGTTTCTCATCTCTTCCTTCTTCCTTTCACCCTCTCGGCCTCACAATGATTCTCTTTAGTGGTCCCTCTGTTTAATGCGTGCTTTTTTTCTCCCATCCTTCCCCTCAAGATCAAGGTCAAACCTAGGTGAACTTTTCACTTTCTTTTCCTTTATGTTTCACTTCTTTTCTTTTCTTAGGGTTCTTTTCACTTCTCTCTCAATCTCCAAATATCCCTAATCAAACAGATATCAAGTCTTGATTGTTTGAGTTGTATCTTGATCGTTTCTTTTAACTCTCCAATTTTCTTCAAAACCCTAGGTGTCTTTCCCTGCCCACCAAGTGTTCGACCAATTTTCAAAAATAACTCTTCCTTCCTTTGACATTGTTTAACCCTAGCCATGAGTTTTAAACGCAAAGCCCTTGCTTCCAAAGGTTCCACCCAGAGTGTTCATAAGCAAAAAGGCTCAAGTTCCTCCTTTGATCCTACTCTTGAGGAAGAATTTGATGTGTCCTTCTTTGTGAACTCTACCGTTGTTTCCACCTACAAAAAACTCTATGCCTAGTGCAAGGTTGTGTCCGACAAACGAGTGGATTGGGAATCCCTCAAAATGACACAATTGTGAGATCTTTTTTATGCCATAGGGTGACTTCCCCTTCTCGAGATCCATGAGCCTATCTATTATCGTTTGGTGCATCATTTCTATGCCACCATGTCATATTCGACCAATAGGATCACCATTGATTCAGTTGTCCTTGGATCTCCCATTATTCTCACCCCGACCAGTCTATCTGAGCTTCTAGGTGTGCCCATTGAGGGTGATACAAGATTTGTGACACATGTGTGGAACTATCCTATTCCTCTAGATAGAGTTCTTGATGTTGTGTTTGCGGGCAAGTGTGATCACTTTCCGGTCAAAGGTACACAAATGCTTTTGAGTCAAGTTCTTAAGGAAACACATTATCTTTTGAGTCACATTTTTTTCCCTCGTTTTGTCATCACACTGACCTCACCTATCAGGATCTGTACCATCTTTATTGTCTTCTGAACCTTGACACTCGTCCCACCAACTTTGGAGCCACCATGATTTAGACCCTAGTCAACATTAAAGACAAGATTCTTCCTGCTCATGGTCAGAAGACTAATCTCTAATTTGATCAATTCCTCATTCACATCTTTCGCCTTAGTTGAGTTACCATTCCTGATGATGAGGAGATCTTAGAGATGAGCTCCACGAATATTATTGGTGCTGGTACACTCAGTCGCAAGGGCTTGTGCTATCGCAATGATGAGTGGGTATACGTAGGCAAGGGCAGAAATGCCGCACCAGACTCTGATTCTGAGGAGGAGGCTGAGGACGTGCCACCGATAGGGGAACCGATGGATACTTATCAGCATATAGAGACCCCTGCTCCTCCCCCAGGCTTTACACGTGTGGACTATGATAGTTTGGTGGCTCACATGGGCATCTTGAAGATCAGATAACAGAGGATCGAGCGTCGCATGAAGACTTCTCAGGATTGTCTATTTGCATATCTTCACTCGACGTGATTTGATACCTCTTCATACGTGGACGATGTGGGTGCACCGGATGTTTAGGATCTTTTGCTTTTTTCCTTCTTCTCTTTTTGATGATGTCAAAAGGGGGCCAATTTGGACTTTATAGGAGTTGGGCTTACTTGGTTAGATTTTATGTTAGGAGTTGCTTTTGTATAGGAGTTGCTTTGGGTAGTTCCAAGCCATGACTATGTACTTTGGATGTTTGGTTTATGATGTCATCTTGACTATATTATTATGCTATTATCTTGCACATTGGATTATTATCTTGCTCATGTGATGTTGGATTATGCTCTTTGGATTATCATCTTAATCATACTCTTGTTATTATGTTATCTATGTGATATTGAAATTATCTTGAGTATGACTAACCTATGGTGAGAAATGTATTGTCTCCATATTTTTTTAAAGATATTTGTTCTCTCTTAATTATGATTATTAATGAATATAAACTTTGTTCATGCATATATTAAGGGGGAGCAAAAATTAAGGGGGAGTTATTTCGAATTACTATTAGTTTTGAAAAAAATAATCACATAGGTTTTCCATCATCAAAAAGGGGGAGATTGTTGGTTCAAAGGTAATACCCCACATATTTTGATGATAGCAAAAGTATGTGATTAAAGTTATTTAATCAAGTATTAAGTTGTGCAGCTTACAGGTTGAAAAATAAATGAAAAAGGGGCATTCAGAGACACAGCGGTCGACCGCTCCAGGGCAGCGGTCCACCGGTATGAAAACAACAACAAGCTATTTCGTAAGGTCGATACAGTGGTTGACTGGCCTCCAAAGCGATCGATTGCTCCATACCACAGAGTTGAAGTTTGCCTCTGGACGAGAAATGATCGACCGCTCCAGGACATCGGTCGACTGGCCTACTGTCAATGAATAGCTTTTCGTTAGAGCGGTCGACCGCTTCGGAAGATATTGTTGCAGTCTTCTTCTGGACAAGAAACGATCAACTACTCTAGGACATCGGTCGATCGGTATGCTGCCAATGGCTAGTTTCTATCAAAGAGGTCAACCGCTATAAAGGAGCGGTCGATCGGTGGCGAGCAGAACAGTCTTTTTGGTGTCCAATCAAAGGGATAAAGGTGGATGACGGTTATATTGAAGACATAAGACTATATAAGATCATTTAAAAGGTTGCAACAATAACTAAGGAGTATTCATCTTACATGCATCCAAGAGCATCCAAAGAGCATTCTTGAGCCTAAACTTGTAAACTCTCTTCTTCCTTTTTCTTATTCTCAAAATGAGTTCATATTGTAAGAGATATTGAGTGAGAAGCCTTCTTTGTAAAGCTCATTGTGAAGAGGTTTGGTCTTGCCTCTTGAGCGGAGAAAAAAAACTTGTGTTGTAAAGGGTACTTCTCCCTATTCGGAAAGAACACTTGATAGTGGAACTCTGAGATTCTCATGGCGTGAGAAGTCGGAACGGGGACGTGGGCCAAGGAGTTGGGCCAAACCTCGTCAACAAATCTTCTTTCCAAGTTTGCATTCTCCTTTACTCACTTTTCTCATAAGATTGCTTAGTTTTAATTCATCTTGTTTCGATTGTTCAAGAAAACGTTTTGAAAAACTTACTACATCAATTCACCCCCCCCCCCTCT
>LTAE01004510.1:0-27172 GCA_001647135.1 Pontederia paniculata | reverse complement strand
CTTTCTTTGTTCTTCTCTTGGATCTAATCTCTTCGTCGTTCTTCGTGTGATGTCTCTCTTCCACCGTCTCCTAGGGATTGGGTACAGATTTAGAATAGATAGAATAACAATACTAGGGGAAGAAATATCGATCTATTACCTGCGTGCTTGGCGAAGAGAAGAGGAGAGGAAAGGGAGAGGGCGGCTAGGGTTTTGGGAGAGGAAAATGCCAAAAGAGTTGCAGATTATTTGGAAAGGCTTATTTATATGGAGGCCCAACCTCCAACTTAATATCTTTATATTTATTTTTCTATTTAATAAATCTCTGGGTATTACATATGATGTTGTGGGCCCTATGTAAGGCCATGGTTTTACGCCCTTATGTCACAAGATGTAAGATGTCGATACTTATGATTTTATATATATTTTCACTCTCATGATTTATCATTATCATTATATGTTTCTGCTATGATGTTATGTTTAAATTATATGTTGTGGGTCTACTTTGTTTTCATACAATTGTTTAATGGATCCATATTATGTTCAAAAGCCCAATGTAATGTCGTTGAAAGTCCACATGGGCTTCGCCCGTGTGTATTGCATTTTGGCAGCGTTACATCAATTCCTTTTAAAATTATGTTAATTTATTTTTAAAATAATTAAAAATATCATTACCTTATTTCCTTAATACAATAATAAAAATAAAAAAACAATAGCAGTTATTTCTTAAAAATAATATTTGTTTCAATAAAGAAGTAATGATAAAATTGATATTTTATACTTCTTAGAAAAATAACCTAATAGGATTTTGGATAGATTTTAACGAACATATTTGACGACAAATATGGATTCATTTAGAGATTAAATTTTGTAAGTTTATAATTTAAAGTTAGATTTGAAAAAAGTTTATAATTTAAGATGTATTAAAAAATAATCCTGAAAAAGAAAATATAGTCACTTGCATTAGACTATCAAATAATATGTCCTATATGTACAATTGGAAACTTGAGTTAGATGTATGGGAACACATCCAAATTCCACCAAAATGGCCAATAGCATAACCAAATAAGATACTAAATGCTAATATCATTTTTTTACCTGCCAATTATGTATTTGTTAGATCTTGTCGGGACTTGCCATTTTTTCAGAACAAACTAATGATAAAGTCAGATGTGATCGAGAAATTGAAAGGGTAAATTACTAAATAATATAAAAATCTCTAATATAAAAATCTCTTACTTTCTTATTTGTTATAAATACAGTCAATTTTTTTTTGTTTAAAAAGATATAAACTTTTAAAATGCTTGTTGTTAAGATAAAAAAGATAAATACCAATTAAACATTCGCCTGAGAAAATTTCAAGAACATTTAAATTTTCTAAAAAAATAACTCCAGAATTATCTAAAGTCAGCAAGAGTTTAAACTAAGGGGGTGTTTCTCTAGAAGTAATCTTTTCACATTACCGGTAATGTCGTATTAAATTATCTGGGTCCACCACATTTTCTTGTTCACTTTGTTTTAATTTTATAGGTAATCTACATTGCAGGTAATGCAAATTTCTTGTGAAGAGACAATCCAGATTGCCCATGAGAGAGAAGGCAATCCAGGTTGCCACTTCACAAACAATCTGTTATAATTTCTTTTCCACATTTGACCTTTAGAATTTTATTTAAATAAATGATAAAAATAACCAAATAAATAAAAATATAATATTTTATTAATTAGTATAATTATTATTAATCACTATAGTAATGTTTTTATCATTAAATAAATTATTGTTATTATTTCTATTAATTTTAATATCAACATTATTAATTAATTACATTTTTTGTATATTATAAATAATAAAAAATTAATATTAATTATTTTAATATAATAATATTTTAGAATAATTAATTTATTATTATTTTTAGATAATTTTATCCTACTTATTTTATACATCTATTTATTTGATGTATGTGTTTGTAATTCAAGTTTATATAATTTAAATTAAATTCATAAACGTAAGGGTGTTTTGATAAAAGTTTTTAATTATTTATTAATTTTTTTATATAATAAATAAAATAATAAAGATTGCTACGTACATTGCTTATGCATACTAAATAAAGCAATGCACATTGCTGGTAATTTAATTAATGACAATCTTTGTGAAGGGCAATATAGATTGCTAGGTAATGTGTAAAGGTAATGTAGTGAACACCTAATATCCATAATCAACAAAAACACTAGGGGCCATTTGGTTGAGGAGTAAAGGAGAAAATATCTTCTTAACATTAAGTGTAGTTTGGTTGAGGAATAAAAAAGTGAATATCTTTTTATTTAAGAATATAGCCAAATGCCTCCACTGAAATAGGATTATCTCAACTTTTTTTTTAAAATCATAAAAAAATTGTGAAATCACTATTTTTTTCATTTATTCTAAATTTCTTATTCTTCTCAAAAGATGAAATATCTTATATTCCACCATTTTTTAATCATATTTTATTTTTATCTTTCTATACACATGCTACCGTATCTTTATATTATTTATTATAATGATCAATACTAAATTATTTATAATTATAAATCTAATTTTACAATTAAGCAATAATTGTTTAGGTCATACTTAAGTTTATTTGGTACAGTTGATTAGCAGAGTTGTGTTCACGAGAGCTAGTAGTCTCGAGTTCGATTTCTGGAATCGTTAATTTGATTAGAAAAATAATATTATGCTTTTTACCTCGACTTCTGATTAATTAGATGTTAATAATTTTAGACACCGAAAATCAGAGCGGACACCTAAAAAATGATTCACATCGTAATATTTTTACTTAAATAATACTTCATATTTGATCTATTATATATGTGAAAAAATAAAGTTTGTAAGCGTGTGAACCTGAATAAATCAAATTAGGTAGGGACAATGCTCCTGTATATTAGAGTATCAACCTAAAATTAACAATTAAACAACATCAAAAATAATTATTTCAATAGTAAAAATATATATTTTAATTGATTTGTAATTAGTTGTCAAATCTTTTTATTAATATATATTACTGTATGACTCCTCACTATGTTTGTTTCACTACAAAGAAGGCTTAAGGGAAACTAATTACTGGGAAAATAGTGAGTGAGAAGTAATATCTTTTCATTATTTGGTTGAATAAAAAGAAAACCAATTTGAAATATAAATTACTGATTTTAATATATCTATGTGAGTGAAAGCCCTTTATCCATCTAAATTTCTAATAAAGGAAATATTCTTCCTAGAAATTTATTTAACATTTTGGCCAGCCATATTTTTCTTAATCAATTTTTTTTTTCTGGACAAGATAAGAAAATAAAAAATTCTTGGAAATTACTTTCCCTAAAATAACACAACCTACAGATATGTCTTATTTGGGGGGAAAATAGTTATTTACATTTTTTTGTATTTTGTTGCATTTCGTAAAGAGAAAAAATCTCGGAACAAATATAATTTATTCTAAAAAAACATCTATGCAATATCGCAAAAAAATGTTTATCTTACAAGACATAAATTGTCTCTCATTTTCCAAATCAGAATAATTATTCCTTAATTTTATGTTTTTTAAACTCCTTGCATATACAACCAAAAATATAAATTAATTCTTTTAACTTTCTTTTGCATGTAAAGCAAAAAAATGAATAAATTATTAACACATAATCTTTTTCTCAAAAAGATATTTTCTTTTGAAACTTGTTAACAAAACATGGTTGCCTTAAGTTTTCTCCTTTTTACCTTTTTCCTTCTTTATCACCATTCAACGCTTAATTTATGTACAAAAAATAAATTCTGGTGGGAGTTTAAATTTGGGAAATGAATTCTAAATTTGTTTGTTTTCAGCGTTTGGCAAAACAGAGAAATGCTCATATTTTATTTAGGATATTGAGAAATATAATATGTTATTTTTTTTGTTTATAAAGATCTATAATTAATCTAACGATTTTTTTGTTTTCAATTTCATCTTATGCTTCTATCAACGATGCACCAATTTTTTTATTTCAAATATTAACAACAATATTTTCAATGCATATGTTACATTTTTTGAATGAATAAAACATGCATTTATTATTTTTTATTATCTCCAATGTTAAGTCTTGTTGTTTATTGGATATTTAGGAAAAAAAACTTGAACATGATATAAAAACATTTACTCTGCTTTGCTGCCATAACATTGTATATCTTTATTGGTAGTGGATTTAGATTTCTGAAATGTTTATTGCTTTGAATAATAGATGCTACAATGGATACTGTTCAGACTAGAAACTCTCTATGTTTCTGAAAAATAAACAATGTATAGTTGCTATAATGGATCCTGCTTGGTCTAGAACTTGCAATAATTTATAAGACATATACTTTTTCTTTACGTTTTTTCACTTGGTGTTTCAAGAATTTGAACATCTTTTTTTTTCCTTGTTCAACTGTTCATCTCCTCTCCATGCTATAAACTCTTTCTTAGTGAGAATAAATATGACGCCCCAAATCTCGTCACCTTATCGTCTAAAGGGAAATATTCGATGGCGCTACGAGCGATGTTTGATGTACTATGACTATTATACAAAAACATAACAAATGATATATATGAATCACTAATCTAACAACATAAACAATAAATATTTAGATGTATGATAATTTAAAGATATCATCTCGTAGCGGAAACTTTTATATAAACATAAATGACTCAATATTCAAAATACATCAACAATCTATGGTGATTCTCAATATAAATGTCACATAATACATTAATAGATTAACATAAGTTTCATAGCATGAGCCCAAGGGCTACATTAAGATTCGATAAAATGACATAAGATAAATGACCTGAACACCTAAGATGTGTAACCATCCGTCACAAGCAATACATCAAGAATGCAAAAGATAGTATCTAAGTTAAAGTATGTAAAAGTCGGCATTATCCTGCAAGGGATGGTATGGCAAGTATATAAATATTAATATATTAATAGTTCATAAAGTTCAATTAATATTTAATGTTCAATCTTATCAATATCAATTTCAATTCCATATCAATGATGACACAAACATCAATAGTATAGATTATCACATATAAATTCTGAATTATCAATATTCAATAGGTTAATGACCAATTAAATTTGGTTCAATCTTGAAGTTACTTTATATTCAATTGTTCAATTCAACCCAACCAATCAATCAAGTGGGCCATTAACTCTATATGCATTGGAGGATTGACTCGTCCAACAAGGCTAGTTAGGCATGCGTCGCCATATGCACCCGAATGACGTTTTTGAAAATAACTAATTCTCCATGTCTAGGGTCAATCAATCAATTTATGGCTAATCTATACGATAATTTGATGGAGTCTTTCTTTGACGTCAAATTCAATCAATCAAATATATCAATCGTTGTTGCATGTTTTGTTCATAATTACAACTTAGCATGCAATTCAATTTCTAAGTTACAAGAATAAAATAACTCAAATCAATATATAAATGTATAATAATAAGTGTTGTTCATGGTTCATGAAAATCTCTTCACGAGCATGAAAGTCAGGTAGGAGTTTCACAACTGTACAGAGAGGTGATTTTCTCTCTTTCGTCTTCACAATGTGAGATTTTCTTGTGAATTGTGAAATATGTCCTAGTATCCTAATTTACCGATTTTATACTCTATTTCTAAGATTTTCTCACACTCACTAGTTATCCCTCATATGATTATGTGTGTACATCCATTTCTAATATTCATCCTTGGGTTTTAACCACATTCTACTACTTCATCTAACAATTCATCAATCCTAGGTTTCAAAGTTCATAATCAACATTAGGGTTTCAATATAAACATGTTACTATAACAATTTACATGTGAACAAGCAATTCTAAAAATAATCCTTAAATTTTCTTATGACAATAGCAATCAATTGGCCCTAGGCATCAATTCCATATGGACACTACAATAAATTATTAATTCTATCAATTCATGGTCACACAAACACAAGTTACAATCTAAAGCGCTTCTTCCTACTTCATATGCGATAACTATGGATCTTCATAAAGTGTCATTGATTCACAGAAGAAATAATACCAAATAACAATTAGGAGGGAGTGTATCCCTTTATATACTTTTTTTCCTCTCTAGGATTTCTTCTTCCTCATGGTGACACATGATAATGTAGTCATCTTTTTCATAGCATATTTAGTTTAATTTTCATTAATTTCAATGCCTCATGCATCATTTTATTTAGCAATTCGCTTCAATTTATTTTCTGGAGTTATATTCTACATAATGTTATTCATTTTTATGTCTAGGGCATTCACTAGAGCAACAGAGGAAGACCACAATAAATTGGAGTACATTCGATGGCAATTTCAAATAAAAATTGAAAATCATGACCATGATTGGCTGGTCACGCTTGTGAGTGCATATGTGCTGAAAATTGAAGATTTGTCATAGGTCATAAAACCAATTTCATGATCTAAAATTGAAGAAGAGATGGAGGCATGAAATGCAACCACACCCATGTTAAACATCATGACCCATGAAGTCATTTTCATGGTTGTGAGCATATCCAAGCTAAAGTAATAAACTGTTCAAGGGCTGTGAGGAATTTTTCATGGTCATGAGTGAATGAGGCAATGTACGCTGGTCAAGAGCCATGAATATCTCGATGAGACGAATTTTACTTTCAATCATGACCGTGATATCCTAATCATGGGTTGTGAAGATTTTGAAGACTATATGTAATGTTTCGATCACGACCATGAAACATATTTCACGGATGAATTGCTGACCAAGTTCTTGACCACTGTTGGGTCCAATTTGTCAAAACAAGATGCATATATTCACAACCTTGAAGCGTAGATGGGTGAGCTCGCAAACATCCTCACAGGTTGCGCACCATGAGTGCCAAACAACTTGAAGACAACAAATTTCCTTATGATCAATCATCAGCTAAACCTTAAAGTCAAAAGGATATTGGGAACTAAAAAAGTTCAACTTCAAAAGAGCACATAGACAAGGATAACAAAATTGCTGACCCTAAACTAGAAAAAGGTAGATGTCTACCTTACCCTTAGAAATATAGAAAGGACAATTGGTGATACATGCATTTTATAACATATTTTAGGGCTTGCGTTAGACATGATTTTGAGTCATTCTTGCATGACATACATCTATTTAATCTTTATTTGTTCATATTGTTTTGAATCATGATTTTACTCTTGTTGGTGTTTATTTTGTAGGAAATCAACTCAGGAGATGCTAGAGGGCTAGAATCGATGAGAACACATCTAGATAAGATTACATTGATGCATGACAGGCCGTCATATGCCATTACGGGTCGTGATAAAGGCATAAAAGGAGAAATTCAGTCGTCACGGGTCACTAAGAAGCCATCACAATCTATCCAGCGGGCAATGCAAGTTCAACCCCGTCGTTATGGGACATGATAGACCATTATGGGCTGTAAGGAAGAAGATAACGCTTTAATGAAGTTATTACGACCTTCGCCGAAGCTCCCAGCTCAAAAATCTAGATCGTCATGGGCCGTTACATTGTGTTACGAGCCATTATGTACCAACTCACGAGGTGTTACTGCATATCATGATGTTTGTCGAAACGGTCACCAACTACAACACAAATAGTTACGGGCAGTGAGGGTACATCATGGGCTGTAAGTATCGAAAATTTCCTTGACGCTGCCTGACTTGCACACGATTATGGGCCGTTAGATCCTGTTACAACCGTGATGCAATAAGAGATGTAGTCAGTCCAATGTCAAGAGCCGCAATGTCAATATCACAACTTTGACAATGCAAGGAGACACTTCAGTTCAACTTGTTACCGATCGTGATGGCTTGTTACGGGGCATAAGGATGAAGGTCATGGCCACAACGTCGACATTACAACCTTCACAAAAGCTCCAACACATAATATTCAGATTGTCACGGGTCGCTACGAAGAGTTCGAGCTGTGAAGATGTCCAGGTTATCAGCAGTTGCAACATCACGAGTCGTCATGCATTGTCACGGTTGTTCTAGTAGGCATCAGATGACAGATTTGCAAGTTACGGGTCGTGATGACTTGTTATGGACCGTAATGCGATGGTGACACCTCAAAGCCGCCCGATTTGATAATGACTTACGAGTCGTGAAGAGTTGTTACGGGCCGTGATAAATGAAGGCTAGTTGGAAACAATATACTTACAAGCCATGACGATCCATCACGGGTTGTTATGAAGTTACAAGATTATTATTTTAGCCTATTTGATAATATTTGACGATTAGGAAGACGTTTATTTGATATGAGATCTTGGAGGAATGATTACCAGATGTTTTGAAGAGTTATAAGAGACTTTTGTAGGGTCTTATCATGGTCGTTGTTGGAAAAATATTATTTGGATCCTAAGGTTATGACAAAACCCTAGTTTTCGAGAAGAGGATAAAAGAAGAAACTTTCAGAATCTGGAGGATGGTTGGTGGTTGATTCAGAACTTGGAGAAGAGAAGACGAAGGCTAGAGACTGCTGGAATTGGAAGAAGAGGATAGTGCATTTGCGGGAAGGCTGTTGTACATCTTCATTAGTATTTTCTTGTAATCCTTTATTTCTGGGATGAACTTCTTATATTGTTTAGTCATGAATAGTTTTATTAATGAGTAGTTCGTTTTAGAGTTTGTGAACTCTAATATTGATTAAATGGTCTTATGAATTGTTCCTTTTGAATATGCAATGTGTTCTTAATGTTGTTATTCTTCTGAGATGATATTAAATATCTTTTATTGACTAGTTAGTGTAAAAGAATTTGTGGTCTGATTTGTAGGAAGAGTTGATATTGAAATATAAGTCTTAATTGCATATCTCAATTTGATTACTTGTTTAAGATTCAGATTGTGTGGCCTATTGGTGGGTCTTGTTTAAGCAATCAATAGTTTAGGTTTGCATAACAATATTGCATCTTAATTTTTGAATTGTATGAGGTGGATTCGCTTGAACATCCTTATAAATTATGAGAATAGGATATGTGATTGCATCTGTTGAGGGGATCACACCTTTCGTATACCTAGTCCATCATTAGGAACAACTTGTGCTTAACTGAATCCGATTGAACTTAGTGGTGAACAAACCATTGCCTTCTCTAGATATTGAAGTCATCTATTTAGTAATCACATATTTTACTTCTTCTTATAATTCTTTCCTTAGTTTCTGTTCTGAGCATTAATCAAACATTCATTGAACTGATTCTCTCAAAAAACTTTAGAATTGATTAAGATAATTCACAACAATCCTCGTGACCCTTTTCATCTTCTATATTACTTGTGCACGATTGGTATACTTGCTAGCTTCTCTTTTTGCATTGCTAGATTTTACGCATCAAGTTTTTGGAGTCGTTGTCGGGGATTGTTTGCGTCTTGTTTTACTTACTTTCTAAGATTTTTGTGAGACATATTTGTTGTTTTGTTGTTTATTCTCTTTTGATTGTGTAGGATCAAGGGAGATAACTACGCAACCTGGATTCATCACGAGAGGAGAAAGCATCTGGATAAAAAGTCATAATACAAGAAGTACCAAAGTTCGCCTAGAATTTGATCCAGAGATAAATATGACTGTTCGACAACTGAAAAAGAAAGCAAAGTGATTAGTCATGGCGGACAATCAAAACAATCCGAATCCAAATGTCTTACCACCTCCACCTGCATACATGACCTTGAGAGACTCTTGGTCAAGTGAATGACAATCCTTGGAGTATCACCTTGCCGGCGGTCAATGCAAATCAATTCCAAATTCAACATGGTACACTCTAGATGGTGCAACATGACCAATTCTGTGGAAACCAAGATGAAGACCCTTTCAGTCATGTGCGCAAATTTCTCAACTGTGCTCCACAATAAAGTTTAATGATGTCAGGATGATGCTGTAAGACTTCGACTGTTTCCTTTCTCTTTGAGAGGAAAAACTGCTACATGGCTTACTACACTTCCTGCTGGCATGGGAGGAACTCAAGCAGAAATTTTTCGATAGGTATTGCCCTCCCAGAAAGTAGTTAGGCTAATGTCTAATGCTAAGTCTTTCTTGCAAAGGAGACTGAAACTATGCATGAAGCTTGGGAAAGATTTATGGAGCTAGTTGCAAAAGTCCCACATAACAATATCCCGCTGCATGAACAAATTCAATACTTCTACAATGGAGCAGCTTCTGAAGTGAAGGACAAAATTGATACATCTTCTAGTAGTTGTATGGCAGATAAATCTCCTGAAGACATCTATAGAATCATTGAAAATCTTGCCCTCAACAATTGGCTGAATGAAGGATGTATGCCTAAGAAAGTTGGGATTTATCAAGTTGATAATTCGACTCATATCTCAGTCCAACTCGAAACAATTAACAAGAAGATTGAGAGTCTAATGATCAAGTATGAAACAACCCTGCAAGCAACTTGTGATTTCTGTGGTGGAGGGTATCCAAACCATGAATGCCCTATAGGAACAAATTCTATTCCTTTTTCCATGGAGAATGCAAATGTTATGGGCAACAATTATTTAAAAAATAATCAACCGGGAACTATGGATTTGGCTTGCGCAATCAAGGACAACAAAATTTAAGAGTCCCCTATGGGTGTACTTGCCCGAACATTCCCAGGTTATGAATGAAAAGGGCCAAACTAGGTAGTTGAACTAGCACTTAGGCGCTTCTCTAATTTGCACAAGATAGTCCATGTAGTAGGCTTTCCATTGATAACTCCGAGAGCAGATGACCTTAGGGCAACAGGTGTTAAGGCACCCCTCGAGTTGACTTGCCCGGACTCACCTAGTTTCTGGATAACACATAAGTATTACCTCAACCCTTTTATTTCACACTTTATATGTTTTTCATTTTCAGGATTTCTCACAATTTTTTATACAAATATTTTTTTCCTTTTTTTTAAACAACATATTTTTCAAATTTCCATTTTTGCAATTTTCTTCGATAAGCTCAAAAGATACTTAAACATTCAACAAAAAGGTTGTAATATTCTAGCTCAAGTACAATAAAGCTGAAAAATAATTATAGTTTAAGGAATATCATAGCTCTTATCAATAGAATTCAGAAATTCAATGCATACATGGTGATTTGCATTTAAAAGAATGACACTCGAATTTCATAGATCATACTAGATAGCTATAGAATATTTACTTAATTAAAATCAGAAGTTAAGCAAGGATTAGTGAGATGAAACTGATATTATTGGATTTCTTTTTTTTTTTAAAATGTTTTTTACTAAACAGTGAACAAAAATGCATACAATTGATGACAAAATGCAACTAAGCATGAAATGCAAGATAACACCAAATGCAAGCAAAATGCATGAAATACAAATTCTCCCAACCAAACATTGTCCTCAATGTTTAAGTCTCAGTCGAGGGAGATGACATAATGACAACTAAAGAAAAATATGCATGAAAAAGGAAAAAAATACCACCCGACTAATCCAATCCATCGACAGTGGCTGCAAGGTGAAGAACGATCCATAATGGCCACAGTCTGGAGTGATACTTGTGCATGTGTCTAATCATTTTGTCAATGTTCTCCTTGTCTTCAAGGTGGCCTGAATGTCTGAAAAATCATACTATGTAGAGTAGAAGGACTAAACTGGATTTTGTCAATATACAATAACTTTCCAAGGTGAAAATATTTTTTTAAGAAATATTTTAAGGAATTTTTTATGTGATGATCCTCAATTCAGAAACTCACTAAACAAGACTCAAAACTCCAAGACTAAGATTCTAAAACACAAAAACTTCAAAAATTAAGACTCTAAGACACAAAAACTCTCTAAGCGAAGGTTTATGCAGCTAAGTTATACTCGTTAGCTTGACTTGACCTCAAATTATGCTCAAATTTGTGCCAGGTTGACATTATCCACATGCAAATAGATGAAGGAAAGAAAAGGAACAAATAAAAAAAAAGTTTACGCGTTTGGCACGATGGTGGTGGCCGTTATTCTTTCAAAGTTAGGATCCATTATTGTTTAATTGCATGGAACTATCCGTCTGGAGGCTTCACTTGCAACTTTGGCGATGTAGGAGGTGTTGATTGTTTTTCAGTCGAATATGAAGGCCTTATGCGTCCCTGAAGTTGAGTTGAAATTTTTGGCCTCCATTGTATCACTACATCTTTGAGGTTGATTGTGTGTCCCTCCTATCTGATGGTGGACATAAAGAAGATGACGAGGATGCCTCCATAAGTGGCCTCTTGCAACGTCATTGCATTGAGAATGATGATGTCTCTATTGTTGATGGCAAGCTGCTCCCCAGAGGTGGTGAACTGGAGATAGAATGGTGGAACTTCCAAAGGTGAGCTCCTCCTTCGGACTTGTCCATCTTCGATGATGTATGCACTTGTTTCTTTGACACACCACTGAGTCATCCATGTTCTAATCGAAAAGTTTCTTTTAGGTCGCCTAATGTGAAAAATGTTGAACAATCAATTCAAATGCTAGCAAGTGCACTAGTCGAACAAGTAATAAAGTGTAAGAGTAGAGTTGTCGATCCCACGAGGAATTATATAACTACTTAATTAGAATTCTGGGCTAATATAGATAATATTGATTTCAGGATGGATGTTTCAGAAAATTAATAATATAAAATAATAATAATAATAATAATAATAATAATAATAATAATAATAATAATAATAATAATAATAATAGTAATAATAATAATAATAATAATATAGGGATGATAACTAGGGCTGGATACTCAGTTCAAAATAGATATTCAGAATTTATCACAGCAATCGAATATGATATAAAACTCTATATTGAATCCTCAGATGGTTAGGCAACCTAAATATATGAATTCCCTTAACAGATAATTCAACTATCTTGCCTTAAACAATCCAGAAAATATCCCGTAACGGGTCTATCCTCAGGAAGATAAGCACAAGATGCAGTAAGTTGTTCCCTAGACTATTAAATCACCCTTCACGGATTGACTTAACAGACCACAAACGACAATGCCCTTAATGGGTCAGAATCGCAGGACACGAATTGCAAGGATATTGACCACACTGCACAGTTAATGATCAATTGTTCAAGCTCAGAAATCAGGCAAACATGTTCATGAAGAATCAATCCAATGAAAAGTCTCGAAAGCTATATAAAATCTGGAACACAATAGTAGTTTCAAAACATATACTAAACACGAAATATTCAGGGTAAGATTACAGAATTCGTCTTAATGACGTGTGGAACAGAAGATACTCCTCTGGATGCTCTGAAAGATGACGAACAACTCCTGAACGGATGATGAACTCCTCCTCAGCGGCCCTTCAAAATAATCTTCGTTCTCTAGCGTTCTTCTTTCAATCCCTAGCCTCTTCCTTAGATCTCTGGATAGAATAACATTCGTCCTTGGTTCTCCAGGGTTTCTCCAGACTCTCCAGGATATATCAGCATCTACCAGGATAATCTCTCTGGTTGCAAACGAAATCCTTTTATACCTAGGGTTTGTTAGAGTAAATCAGCATTTCATACGAACCCTTGGATCAAATCTGTTTCTCAATCAATGGTGATGAAGGAAGTCCTATAAAACTGGTGCAAATCCTCTGAGATATGATAGGAATCTAATCTTTAAAGTCTTCAAACAAATCCCGAACTTCCTGGCCGTCGAATCATCTCGGAATCTCAATTATACAAATCTGCGTAACTTCATCACAGCCCGTGACAGGATGTCACGGCCCGTGAATGAAGAATACTTCATTATTCCTCAAGTCGTAACGGCCCGTGACAGAATGTCACGGCCCGTAACTCGGGTTTTGGGCACTTCTGCACGTCGGTTTTTCTCAACTTACGGCCCGTAACGGAGTGTCACGGCCCGTAACGGCTCTGAACTTAGCCTCTGTCGACGCCGTGATGTAGGTTGCGATCCGTGATATGAATCATCACGACCCGTTACAAGTTATAACGGCCCGTGATGGATCCGTTTCTAGGTTGTAGCGCTTCGGCATTAGGTCGTGATGTGCTCTTTGCGGTCGTGATAGGCAATGTAACGGCCCGTGACCAACTGTCACGGCCCGTTATCAGTGTTATGTCGGCACACCATGCTGCTGCTCCTTGATGCATCACGGCCCGTAACACTTGGTCACGGCCCGTGATGGCTGCAGAATGTTGATTTCTTCCTCCAGAGCATGTCCATTTGCGATGCAATTAATTGTTGATCCTTCTTCCACCTTTCCATATGATTTCCTACAAAATACACCAAACAAGAGTAGATTTCGGACTTGGAAGAATATAAACAAATAAAATAGAAAATAGATGCATGCTATATGAAAATGACTCTAAATAATGTCTAATGCAAGTCCTAAAATATGTTATAAAATGCATGCATCAACAACCCCAAGCTTAGATGTTTGCTTGTCCTCAAGCAATATTCAGAGCAAAACTCAGAAAATAAAAGTTTCGATCATAGTTTCCACCATGCAGAATAACTACTTTTAAAATGCCATTCATTTATGCACTCATCACCCGAACTTCTTTCCATAATCTGACTAATCCCAGCCTCATAGACTCTTAGTACTTAAACACATTTAAACTCTTTCAAGTTCAGCCCTACATGCACCAATGATTAGTATATCAAATAAGAACTTCAATATTGAAAACACAAGTGTATAATGAGCTTAAAAATATAATTTAATTTTCAAATTTTTTTTTCTTTCTATCAGTTTCTTTTTCAGATTCTAGTCTTCACACAGGATTACACAAGGAGGTCCGTGTAGCGGGCTTTCCACTGATGACTCCCAGACCAAATGGCCTTAGGGCAACAGGTGATGAAGCACCCCTCGAGCTTACTTGCCCGAACTCTCCCAGGTTCTGAGTTAAGGTTCAAATCATAATAGTGAATTGTTGTTAATGTGCTCCATTTTGCACAAGGAGGTCCATGTAGCGGGCTTTCGACCGGTGGATCCCAGACCAGATGGCCTTAGGTCACCAGGCAAGAACCCCTACGGATCTAATAACCCGAACCCTCCAAGGTTCCAGATAACACATGTCACAACTTAACATAAAATATTTTTCAATCATATACATATATTTAATTGATGTAATAAGCTCAACATACACAAATGGTTCAATAAAGAAGTAATTATTATCAAATAATACAAAGGACATGCAAAACATAAACAAGAAATTGTAGTCTAAGTATCTAAGATTCTATTTGGCAACATTCTACAATCCATATTTTCCCAAAGTTCAGGTGATAAGAGATAAATTTAAAGCATTAAAATTTCGTTATCTACAAGATGTCTCTAAATATTATTTTCAGAAAAGTAAACTTCAAGCTATGAAAGAAGTTGATGAATGGTATTTTTGGATTTTAATTTTTTTTTCAATTTTTCTGAATTTTTTCATTGATATGACAACCATGCAGTACAAGATGATAACAATGCAATAAGCAAATATGCAGTACATAAAGCAGATATGCAGAACATAAGCAAATATGATGCATGATAATGCACTACCCCAAGCTTAAACCGAACATTGTCCTCAGTGTTTAGGCCCAGTCGAAGGTAAGGTACAAAATGCATGAATATAAACTCAAAAATAAAAAAGTAAAAAGATATCAAATACGACCTAATCTACTCCTGAGGTGGCGGTGGATAGAATAGCAAAGCTCCATAGTGCCCCTGGTCAACGTGGTAGTCATGCATGCGTCAGACCATATTCTCAGTCCTCTCCTGGCGGTCTCTAATGTCTCTGATGTCGCCCTGCATAGAAGTTAGTATAGAGTGCATAGAAGAAAAGTCATAAGCAACAGGAACACTAGCAGGGTCAACATCCATGTAGGAGGGCTAGTCATGCTGGGCAGGAGGTGGAGCTCGGCGAGGTGGAATGAATGGTGACGGCTGAGGTGCGTCTGTGGGCAGCAGGATCCAATTGGATTCGTTGGAGGGGTCGAACCTCTCCGTCTCTGAACAGGGCAGGACCATGTCTGAATCCCTGAAAAAGAATACTGGTATTCCCCGTCGAATGCCTCCAAGATTCATCGCTTGGACTATGCGCTGGTCCAGAAAAGATGAGTCATCTAGAGAGTTGAGATCATCCAAGTCCAAGCTGAGGTGCTGCGCAATAAGGGTAATGAGAGCTCCTATGACAATTGTCCCCTTATCCTTCTTCGAGTTCTTTTGAAAAGTCCGCGCTAGAAATGCTCCCACATTCACAAGTATGTGGGTAGCCATGCAGTAGAGAAAGAATAGCTCAGGTTCTGTAACCGAGCCATCGCTATCGCCTCTCCCAAAAATAGAGTTGGATAAGATCCGATGCACATATCGAAAGACTGTGTTCTGGATTATCGAACTCTTTGCTGTCTGATAATTGAGGTGGGCAGCCCCTGTAATGCGCCTCCAAAAGTCGCTGGCGTCAAAGTCCTTTGGAATACGCACATAGCCATGGTCTGGAAATTGGTAGACGGCGTTGAACTCGGCCAGTGTGAGATTGAATCTGGTGTTGAACAGCTAAAAAGAATAAGATGGATCGTCCCCGCTGGCCTTCTTGATCTCGAACGAGCTCAGAAACTCGAACACAATAGGGGAGAAAGTCGGCCACCATTGGTTGAGAAAGAAGTTCATGCCGATGTTCCCGAACAACATAAAGACGAACTGATGCATATTATACTCCATCATCGTAGCATCGTGCGCGAATCTAGTTGGAGTCAATCGAAGAGTGGCGAGGACATCTGCTCACTCTCGGTGCTCCGTCGTCTTGAATAGCTTCTTAGGTGGCCTTGGATAAGGCCTAGTGCAGATGGTTGCTCTTCAACAGGCTCCTGGTGTCGGCGAGTGCTGCGCTTCGGGCGACTGGAGCTCCCGATAGTAATGTCACGGGTCGTGATGGTGAGTCACGGGCTGTGAAGGACGATGTGGCGGGGCGTGAGGCGCAGTTACGGCCAAGGCAGAGGTGGTCTTCGCGGTCAGATGCTTCTTCATGGGTCGTTATCTAGTGTAATGGCCCGTGATTCCTGAAGTTGCGGCTCGTTCTGTAACGGCCATGGCAGGAGCTGCTGCGGACTGGCTTGATAGGTCACGCGCCGTGATCGCTGGTTATGAGCCGTGATATTCGGAGTGGTGGTCCGTGAACAGCAAAGGCAGGAGCGTCTTCAAGGTCTATTGCTATATAACGGGTCGTGATCTGGTGTTACGGTCGGTGATGCTGGAGGTCGCGGCTCGTGAAGGAATGTTGCGGGGCGCGTCGGGCGGTGGCTGCTGCTGGTTTCGATCCCTTGAAATCTTACAGGACGTAATGGAAGTTACGACCCGTAACGGGTGGCGCGTGGCCGGCAGCGGCGTGGAAGATGGTCATGGGATGTTATGACGGTTGCGGCCCATGAGGTGTGAACTGGCACCCGTGAGTCGATGTTGCGGCCGTGACGACGTTGATCTCCTCCCTTGTCACGGCCCGTTACCTACGGTAATGGCTCATGATGCTACAAAAGTTGTTGTTGCCGGCGTCGGGGAAGGCTTCAGAGATGGCCGAACTCGATTTGATCTGGTGACGGCGCTCGGCGGCTGGCGATGAAATGCACCCTAGGAGGTGTATATATAGTATATCACGGGCGTGACGGCTGTTGATGGGTCGTGATGGATATTAAAAGCGGTCAAAATGCGCGTCCGTTATGAGGTAATCGCGGGGCGTTACGAGGTTGTTGCTCCGTTACGAGGTAGGGCAATAATTTCGCGTTCACGGGCGTTGACCGATTTGTCGTGGGGCGTTAAAACAAAATTTGGTGGCAGTTGCGACATCAACGCTTATCACGGTCCGTAAATCGTGGTCACGGTCCGTGAAGATGTGGGAATGGTTGATTGCGGGTCATGATGGTGGTTACAGGCTGTAAGTCGGGAAATGGGAACTTGCAGTTTGGGAGCTGGACACTTACCGGCTGTTATACTAGGTTACAACCCGTGATGGAGGTCGTGAAGGGTATACTAAGGTCGTGAAGAATTCTAACGGGCCGTAGATCGAGTGATTGCGAGTGGTGGTAAGATACTGGAGGCGACTTACGGCCCGGGATGATAAGTAACGGGTCGTGACATGTGAGCAGGTTGCAGCAAGGGCCTCTGTCGCGCCCGTGATTAGGTATCATGGCTTGTAAACACGAAATGAGGCTTCGGTCTGTAGATGTTACGGGCCGTTATGGACTATTATGGCCCGTGATGGAGTCGAGAGTTCTGCTGGCATGGGTTGTTGCGGACCGTGATCAGTTCTAACGGGGCTTGACATAGGGTCTCACGACCCGTGATATATGGTAACGGTCTGTGATGATGTAGGAAAGTTTCTAGGGTGATTCTATTTAGGAAACCAGACGCCTAAATGATCGAGACTAAAATAGGAAAAAGTTAAATCTAAGATCATGAAAGAGAAATCTAACTAAAATGGGTGAAGTTTAGGGAGTGTAGTTCTAATTTATAGTCTTTAGCTTGAATTGGTTTGGTGTATGCTGAGATGAAATCATAATGGTATGTAGTAACCAATAAGGAACAATCTCACCGGGAGTGTGATGTCATCGTTGATATTCGTCACGGTGAATTTCAGCAAACACGATCAGAAATTTCACCGGTTGTATNGTGATGGCTGCATAATATTGATTTCTTCCTCCAAAGCATGTCCATTTGTGATGCAATTAATTGTTGATCGTTCTTCCACATTTCCATATGATTTCCTACAAAAGAACACCAAACAAGAGTAGATTTCGGACTTGGAAGAATATAAACAAATAAAATAGAAAATAGATGCATGCTATATGAAAATGGCTCTGAATAATGTCTAATGCAAGTCCTAAAATATGTTATAAAATGCATGCATCAAGGCCCCTGCATGCATGGACTTATGGCGCATCCTCTTGGATCTCTGTGTCCAAATACAGGACCATCCATGGATGCTAATCATAGATTTCAATGAAGTACTAGATGAATCAAAGAAGCTCGGAGGATCCAACATAAATTTCAGCAAAGTCCAAAAATTCCAAGACACGCTAACTGCTTGTGGCCTCTTGGATATGGGCGCTCATGGACCTAAAGCATTCCTACTCTACCTTTTCATAGAGAGAGAATAACCAATTGGAAGTTTTCGGTAGTGCCTGGTGATGCTCATAAAGGATCCATGTTTACATGTCGGGGTGCAACGCGAAATGGCACACAATTGCTATAGAGGCTAGACAGAGTCTTATGCAACGCTCCATGGAGAACAATATTCGACAATACTACTGTTTGTGTCCTCCCAATGATTAAATTAGATCATCATCCGCTATTACTTGATAGCATACCGACTTCTGAAATGAACTCTAGGCAAAGACCCTTTCACTATCCAGCAACATATCATGCTCATCAGAATTTCCAATCATTCATCCGCACAACATGGAATCAAGAAAATTCCCTCACCTCCAACCTACAGAATTTTTAGCAAGCAGCAATAACTTGGAACATAACCACCTTTGGACACATCCGACAAAGGAAGAACCGATTCATGGCCCGATCGAATGGAATTCAAAAGACAGATCAAGTGCACAATAACCCTTTCCTAACGAACTTGGAACGTGATTTACAAACAAAGTTAGAAAGAACACTTGCACAGGAGGAACTAATGTGGTTTCAGAAATCCAGACACCAACGGATCCAAAGTGGAGACTGCAACACCAGATTCTATAACACAATTGTAGTAATCAAACGAAGAAGGTTGTATATCTTTATACTACAAGATGAGAAAGGGAACTGGATTGGTAGTCAGGAATTTCTAAAAAAAAAACCTTGCCTCCAACTACTTCAGGAATCTATACAAGGAAGATCTCAACACTCCATCAGTCTTCTTGGAACACTCCTTTCTGAGGCTTCATGACGAGAGATTGTGGGCGATTAACACCCCCCTTCATTCTGAAGAAATTCGCAAGGCCATCTTCGCCATGGCACCCTACAAGGTGTCGGGCCTCGATGGTTTGCAAGTAACATCGAAGATTGACGAAAACCTCTGGCACCTTACATTGGACAAAGTGATAAGCTTTAAAGGGTCTGGAATATGGAACCAATCACAAATCTGCTACTATCATAGGTCTTGGAAGCAATTAGCCACCAGAACCCACCATCCTTGCATGCAGGGTTGGACATATTGTACTGGCCTTTAGGGACAATACAACTTGAGAACGGGCTACCAACTTCTTGTGGGCGACCAACGAAGCAGAGATGATGGACTGCGGCACCTTGTTTGGCATTGGAATGGTCCTGCGAGAGTCAGAAACTTCCTTTGGATGATGGCTCAAAACAACCTACTAACCAATGAACAAAGATTTCAAAGACACATTGCAACATCCCCAAACTGCTCGAAGTGTGCGAAGATGCTAGAACCAACGAAGCACACGTAGATATTGAACTTGGACCATGAATATTTGGAGGAATTTTGTTCCTCTTAATTTACAAGCTTCCTTTTTTTCTCTGTAGAACTACCTAATTGGCTTCTCCTAAACCCGTAGGGCCACCAAGGATGGCCATGGGGCCCCTCCCTGGCCAATAGTGTTTAGGATAGCCTGCTGACTAATTTGGAAATGGCCGAGCCTCTCCATTTTCGACAAACAATTTGATCTACCTCTCAACCCAGCAATTGTAATTCTCAAATAAGTGGAGTTTCAACTAGCATGCTACTCCTTGAAGGCCATCTTGCAACCCGAAGAGCTAAGGGAATCATCAACATGGAAGCCATCACCACAAGGATGGCTGAAGTGCAAATTCGATAGCGCCTTCAAACGATCGGACCCTCATGGACTCTTTGAAGATGCTGCTGGAGGACTATTTAGAGACTCCACCGTCAATTGGATTAATGGATTTAGCTAGAAGATGGATGCACAATCACCAGCAGAAGCAAAGCTAAAAGCGCTCTTCTCAGCCTAGACATCACCTGGACAACCCACTACAACAAGATTGTGTTTGAGACTGATTGCGAACCAATAATAACCATTCTCACAAATCATATGGCACCAGGCCCCCACCTGCGACAGCTAGTGCAGGGCATTCTTGATTGCTTAAATAGACCATGGGAATGATCCTTTATGCACACCCGTAGAGAAGGAAACACATCAACAAATTGGCTAGTGCATCACCACTCAGGAGCCGATCCGAGCCATCGTGAACTTCTCTTCTAGCCTGTCAACCTAGGACACCTCTTATTTTGTGATCTCGGGGATTTCTATACCCCATATATATTTTGTTTCCAACTTCTACTATGTTGTCATTGGCTTGCCTCCTTTCGTCACAAAAAAAAGTATTAAGACAAATGTAGGTCATCAAAAGTATAGCAGAGGGTTCCTAACGCCCTAGTTGTTGGCATTCTGATATGATGACACGAGATATCCCATATGCATGGCCTCTAGTAACAATATATGGAATGCAATTAATTATGAAGAAAATTAATAGGCAGAAAATAATGATAAAGAATGAAGTATTCATAATTTACCATTGTTTTGAAAAAGAACAAAGCACAAGAATTATATTCAAACTCTTTTTTTTCATTATCGACATCATCAATATCATCACTAATCGTTTCATCGTTAATGAATATGCCATCATCCCCTTTTCAAGGATGCCCTATCTCATTATATTTCATCTCTTACATATGACCATCCATGTCAAATAATTCAATTATGATGTCATCCATTGTGCTTTCAATTCAATCTTTTTTGTAGTAACCATCTACAAACACATAGTTAACCATTGTCGTACTATCATATTCACTTATCAGTTTTTCCTCTATGAATAATCTACCTCTAAACATACAAGCAACTCAATAGATCATGAGAATGAATTTCGATCGATTTTAATATCAACCTCTAAACATATGATCTACTTTAATAACTAGGAAAGTTCACATATAAATAACAATTCTTTAAATTGCATAAACAAGAGAAGTTTAAATACTAACAACTTTAGTTTAAAGATATAAAAACCCATACAATTAGTTTTTTTAGACCTAAAAAATATTCATAATCATCCAGTTCCCGAAAAGAATAAAAGATAGTATGCTTAATATTATTATATATAATATTATAACACAACTTAATGCTACTTAGCCTTTTGTCTATTATCCCTAGGAGGTCTTCCTCCACTACCCAAACATTGCATTTGCAAAAGTACTCCAGACTCATGTGTGATTCTAGAAAAAAAAAAGGAAAAATCCTCATGTCACCAATTCAAATCTGGTTCTTGCAGTCAATCCTATTTTCGAAGCAGTTGACAATTGAATCCAATTGTAGAGCGACCCTCGATCCGGGGCCAATTCTATAGATAAGAATTCGGTATAGGAATAGTAAGTCAGTAGTAGTTAGTTTAGCTATAGGTTGAAACACGAGAGTGCCTACATTCGAGCCGAGAGTGCCCGCCCAATGGGCCTACCATATGTATACGTGATTAGTAGCTGGTGAAAGTCGCCTATTGCGCCAAAAATGAGGGTGACCCACTCTGAGTATGGCGAGTCGCTCCTTTCTTCAATGTAGCACTGGAAGAAGTTGTTAGGAGCCTTGGGAGATACCAAATAAATGGCTACTCGAAAGTTAGATCCTTAGTTGACAGGGGCGGAAAAAGATGCCGCAAGCAAAGATCATATAGCCTAATGAAAGTATTATAGTAAACACAATACAAACAACATAGTTTAATCTAACTGGGAGGAGGGGTGAGCATGATAAACCAATTAACCGACCCCAAATGATTAATCGATCATATTTTTATCAGATTAATCGAACTGAATTATCTAATTTAAAAATAATTCGAGTAACGATTAATAAGTTTATTAACCAAATTCATTCACACGGTTACAAATAATTAATCAACTTTTTGTTTAAAACTGATATTAATCGATTATTAAAAATATTTATATTATTATATAATTTTATTTATGTATATTGAATTTTTATTTTTTATTTAATCACATTTTGTATCCTAATTTTCCATTATTTTTTATCTTTAAATTATGTTAAAGTTTAGCATTTTTATTTTGAAACTGTATTTGTATGTATTTAGTATATCATGAATGTAATAATGTCTTTATAGATATATATATATATATATATATATATATTGTCAAATAAATCGATGATTTATTGAACCAAATTGAAACTTTTGGTTAATCGATTTTGATTCACCTTTTTTGGACAGAATAGCGGATAATTATTTTCAAGTCGAATTGATTAATTAATTGAGTTACTTAGTTGGTTAACTAACCAAACCTACACTTGGTCATCCCTACTTAATGCTACTTATGAAATGTAAAGTTAATATACTTAACCCTAATTAAATAATACCAAACATAATACTAACGATATAATTTAATCTACTTAATGCAACTCGCGAAATATATACTTAATACACGTAGCACTAATTAATATAAATATATTCAATGTACTTAACACTACTTAACAACATAATACTAAACATTAAGCTAAACCTATGCTAACAATATTTCACTAAATATTATTTGATTAATACTAATAGTAACTTATTAAAAGTTTAAACACTCACTGATGGAAGACGACGATGGGCACTTCGTGGACCTCCAACTTTCAGGACAGATGAATGACGGAGCTCAGAAGGTGGTGGGCGCGAACGATGGGCATAGACGAGATGCTGGCGGAGCTCAGACTACTATAGGTGTGAAGATGACAATGGGCGTGAATGGCGATGATGATCAACTGACGACGAAGATTGGATGATGGTGATAGGGGTAGAAAAGCTAAGTAACAAGCGAAAAAAATAGTGTGCTAGGGTTTTAGGTTAAATTTTTAGCAACACGACACAATATGTCGCTACCAAATCACTCATGATTCGAAAAAAATTATGTCCAATAAAAACCTCGCGCCAGGCAAACCAGAGCTCACCAAGCCCACCGAGACACTAGATCGGCGACACTTCCTAAAGGCGTCGCCGACGTGCCTCCAGCTTCTCCCTAATATAATAATAAATAATTAATTAATAGTAATATAGCAAATCATTCATATAAAATAAAAAAAATGTATATACCTTAATACATATAATTATATAAATTATTTCATATTTGAATATATAATTAAGTATATATAGATATAACTATTGAAAACGTTTCAACTATATAAATATATACACATGTTATGTTATATGCATATTATTTGTTCAATTTTTAATTGCTAATGTATATACATAAACGTATCATATAGTATATGTTGGATGTGAACACCACTACTCAGTTGTTGCTGCACACTATCATGTACGTGATAGTTACAATCGCAAGTTGTGGTTATGTGCATATTGCACAACTGCGACATGGACTGAAAACTGCTGATATATGTAATTATTAGAATTAATGCATATCTCTATAAAAGATGTGTATAGCTGCAGGTTCAAAATGCACAGAAGTTAAACACTGCAGCAAGGCTGCCAAATCATTTCCATGGTGTCGACAAGGTCCGAAGTTCTTGTTGATCCTTTTTTTATCGCTACAAGGTATATCTAAATACTAAATTAAATTATTCTCGGAAATGATCATCGAGATTGAGATTAACATGTTATGAACTATAATTTAATTTATCTTAATTTAAATTAATTCCATGCACGACCTAACTATACATGTACATATTATAAGAATAAATATATATGTAGACATATTCATAATTAGAGGTGCTTAAAATTATATTTTGATGTTCGCATTCTTACCAAGGTTTCCAAAAATACAAACACCTATATGTAAAGAAGCTATATATTAACGAAATGTCATGAGTGTTGTAATGTGACCGGTCGTGATCACTGGTCACGATCGTGATGGACCGTTATGGTTATTAAGCGAATGACTGTTATAAAGTAATAGACCATTATGGTCATGATGGCCATGTGTAATAGTCGGAATCAATTACTTATAAAAGATGTGGAGGGGGATGGAGGATAGCAGACACACACGCCACTTTTGAACATGAATGAAGTTATCTCCGGATGATCCCCAAATATTTATTACAATTTTTATTTCAATGAGTTCAACTTCTATAATGTTCTTCATCTTTATAATATTAAGATTATTATATACTATAGTTGTAATTAACACAACTAGAATTACAAATTAACTTTAATTCAGCAACACTCGTGCAAGATGTTGGCGATAACCTACATGACCTTGCTACATTTTTGGGCGCCAAACTTCGGGCCCCTAGGCGATAATCAACACCCGTGTACGATTCGTAGTGTATATTTATATAAACTTGAGTGCAAAACTAATAGAAGAGAGAAAAAAAAAAGAACGTGCAATTTTCTTAATGTATGTATTAAAGAGTACAACTATAATTGAGTAAATAGAAGGGGAAAAAGTTAATGGTTGACTAAAAATGAATTTTTCTGTTAATTTAGAAGAGGCATGTAGCTAATTCGTGAACCAGGAGTTAAAAATGTAAAAATTGTTTCAAGAGCGGCAAAATGATTTTCTTTCACGGAGGATTTCTTTTTTTTTCTTTTACAATCTTTTGCAAACAATGTTTAAATTTATTTGTCTTTGGGATAAATAAATGTGTGAAATGTACGTGTGAAGGAAATCATGAAACATAACGTCTAGGTTCCATTAATTTTGATCACAAATTCTCAATAAATTCATAGAAATGGATTTTTGAAAGAGGTTGAGAACCTACCTAGTAGTTTTATTAAGTAGGCTTCTTAACGGTGATTCACACCGTCGGATTTAAATTTGACGGTCTGAGATCAAATATAAAATTTTAAAATATTTTTTAAAGATTTGATCTCAGATCGTCAAATTTGAATTTGATAGTGTGAATCATCGCTAAGGAGTCTACTTAACAAAACCGCTAAGTAGACTCCCTTTCTCCTTTTTTAAAACTGATTTTTTTTATGTTAGACATATAACTGTTAAAAATTAATGAAAATGACATTCAGACGATATAAAGAAGTTTTACGAGTGATATTTTATCCAAAAAAGGGAAATTTAACATAGATTTCTAATCAAGAAGATATTATTTTCCAATTGACCAATCTATTTTGTATTATCAAATAGTAAAAAAATGAGAAAAACTTTTTATTGATAACATTTTTGTCAAAACAAACTGATGTTTTTTTTTCATGTTTCGTTTACGTTTTGTGCAATTTCGGACGTATTTCATGATATTCAAGATTTTAAATTGCAGTACGAAAAACATTGACGATGCATATGTTAGTAACAATGATTTCTTTTTTCATTTGTCATCCAAATATTTGAGAAGTGGTGTAATTTCTTTAACCCACATGATATGTGCACTGGTCATAAGTTAGAATGCCTACCATTTAGTCTAATTAATTTGATACCCCAGATAGCATACCTGATTATTATGAGCAGAACTTTTAATAGAAATATTTTAGATACATAATGAATCGAACTTGATATCTCCTTAAATGAAGGAAGAGTTGCTTATCACTCCCGCAAGTTGATAATAATAAAATTTTTTAAATGTTTTAGACTTCGTTTAAGAGAATAAGACTCACTAACATCAGCTTTTGTCCCTCAAAGTAATGAGAGTGAAGCTAGAATTTTAAAAAAAAATATTTATCACTATGAAGAGAGAATTATGTGAGATAAGCAATTCTCGTTAAAGCCCATGTTGGACAAACGTCTGCAATTGAAGAGGCAAGAGCCTTTTGAGCTCTTGCACCTGTCCGTGTCCATGACCATGAGCTTGAAGCTCATGACACATGAAATTAATTCAATGGAATTAATCTCATGCCTTCTTACCTTCTTTAAGTGCATTATAAAAAGACAAGAGTCCAAGTTGTGTTTGGAGCAATGTGTGGATGCATTCTTAAGAACAAAAAGTTTATCTTTTTGTATTTGTCTAAAGACACTTGAATTGTGAAACAGAGTTTCGAGTCCTAGTGATTCGATTCTCGACAACGAGGACAGACCGACTTATTATTGGTGTTCGTGGAAAAATTACTTTCGGCTCCGTCATTCGATGTTTCCGCTGCAAGAGGTATTCCATATATCTTGTTTATAGTTGGATTATATGTGTTATAAATCCTCCAATTGGTATCAGAGCGAGAATAATTTTTCCCGATTTTTTCTGATTTTTTCCGATTTTCTCGGATTTTTTTCTAAATTTTTTATTGATCTGTTCAATTAAAAATTAGAAAAATCAGAAAATGATAGAAAAGATAATTTTCTTGTTTCAGAAAATTAGAAAAATATCAAAATTATTTTTCAGAATATTTTCTGGATTT
>LTAE01004509.1:7058-32053 GCA_001647135.1 Pontederia paniculata | reverse complement strand
ATCACTCGGTAACATCTTCAAAAATCTTGTTGAACTTTGATTAGCATGTTGTGAATATATGATCGGTCGACCGACCTTTGCTAAGTTCAACCGACCTTGAGAGTTGATCCACCCAAACTTCAAAACTTATTAAATTATGATGCATAGAATCATTGAAAGTTTCAAGTCTTCATTCCACCTATCTTTTCATCACTCAAACAACTTATTAGTAAATACAATTCAATCCAAAACATAAAGTAGGATGACCAAATAATAATATGAAGTTTATCACATAGAGCTATATTTTCCAAATTAATCCTTTTTGGATAGTTTTGATTACTCGAGGTTTGTATCATCAAAACATAATGATTTAAGGCATAAAGTCTATGTTCCAACAGTTCTAAGTTATAGTCATTAGCTTGACTTTGTCTAACCTGCTCTACGGCTATGCTCTAACTTCTCTCCAATATTATCAAATATGTCTCCCTCAAGGGCATATGGGCCATCATTAGTTCTTGGATAACTTCTTCAATCTCATCACTTAAATCTTCATCAGTGATATCTATGAAGGAACAAGAGAAATTGATGGGACGTTTCAGCAAATTTGAAATTTTGAAGCTCAACTTCTCATTGTTTACTCTGAGGGTGATTTGTCCTTTCTACACATCAATGAGGGTGTTCCTAGTAGTCAGAAAGGGTCTCCCTAGAATGATTGGTGCTTCAGGTTTAGAATCCATGTTTAGGATGATGAAGTCTCTTGGGAAGACAAGTTATCGACTTTGGCGAGCACATCTTCTAGCAGTCCCCTGGGTCTCTTCATAGATTGATCAGCAAATTGAAGCATAGTTGTTGTCTCTTTCAGTTCTGTATTGCCAAGCTTCATGAAAATAGAGTAGGACATCATATTGATACTAGCACCCAAATCACATAAGGCCTTTAAGCAGAAGAAGTTCCCTACTTCTCCTTAATAGGTAGATCTCTCATGGAGACAACACAACACTATGGTACATTGACTAGTCTAGTGGCCTCAATCTTCCTTTTGTTTGATAAGATCACGAACTTTGCATATGTAGGCATTTGTTTCAAAGCTTCATGGAGGAGAATATTTATGTGAATATCCTTAAAAAATTCTAAAAGTCGGGCAAACTGCTTGTCCAATTGTTCCAGTCGATCTTTTTGGGAAAAAGGAAGATTCTCCAACTTTTCTGGCATAGTGAACTCCTTTGCTTTTTTCTTTTGGGAAGTAGTCTCTTCAGGTTCCTTTGGTGTTGCTAGTGGAGGTGAAGGGTCGATACCTCTAGGTTCAGGCAAGTTTCCTTTCACTCCTCAAAGTTATTGCTTTAGTTTCCTCCCTTGGGTTCTTCTTTGTGTTATTAGAGATGCTCCTGATTGACTTCCAGCAATGATAATTGCCAGCTGTCCCACTTGATTTTCTAAATTTTGAATTGATGCTTCTTGTTTTGTAAATTTGGTATCCACAGAGGCAATGACGTTCTTGATCATATCCTCCAAGTTTGACTTCTGGTCAACTCTTGGTCTATCCTTAGTGCGTGGTTGAAATCTCGATGTGGGTCCTCTATTATTTGCCAAGAATAGTTAGGCTGCATTCTCAGTCCAAATCCATTGCCCTATTGATTATTCCTGAAGTAGTTGTTGGCAATGTAATTATCATTCTCCAGTTGGGTCAGAAAAGAAGAGGAATTGATTCCTCTTGGGCATTCATGATTTGGATGCCCCTCTCCACAGAGATCGCATACATCCTGCATATCTACAACTTGGATTGAGAATTTTGTGCCCATAAGTGCTTCCATTTTTTTATTCAAAACTTCCAACTGAGCTGATATGTGTTGAGTGTCTACTTGGTAGATTCCTTGCTTCTTAGGAGCTCTGGAGTGCTCATTTTGTTAGTTGGTTAGAGACAAGTTTTCAATTGTACAGATTCTCAATAGATTTCTCAGAGATGGTGCTCCCTGAAGATGTGTCCAAAAGATTTTTAACTTGTTGTGTGACACCAATTTAGAAATATTGGATCTACTCATATAAGGGCATAAACTCATGGGGAACTTTGGACAGTAGTTCCTTGAATCTCTCCCAAGCTTCATGCATAAATTATGTGTCTTGTTGGACGAATGACTTCACATCGGATACCAGTCTTGCTGTCTTTTGAGGAGGCAATGTTTGTTGAAAAAACATTGCTTCATCCCCCTCCCAAGTGGTGATAGTTCATGCAGGCAAGGTAGATAACCAGGTAGATTTTTTCCCTCTCAAAGAGAAAGGGAACAAACGAAGATGGACTGCATCATTAGAAATGCCAGTGAAATTGAATGTGTGACAGAGTTGTATAAACTTCCTGACATGACTAAAAGGGTCTTCATCTTGATTTTCGCTGAACTGATCATGTTGGATCATTTGCACAGTGTCATACTGAATTTGGAAATTTGTGTCCAAGGGTGGCAAGGTAATGTTGCATGGTCTTTCAACCAGTTGACCTAGAGTGTAGTCCCTCATGGTCCTGTAGGCAGGCGACTGAACAGGTGGTGGGTTGGCCTAATTATTATTATTTTCTGCCATATGTCTAGCCTCTTTTTTGGTTTGGCGAACTATTCTTTCTATTTGAAGATCAAATCTAAAGGTTGTTTGGAAGTTCTTGTGTTGTGACTACTTGAAGGCTCCAAATGATAGAAATTGTCATGGATTCGCCTGCACAATAACTCAAAGAAACAAAACGGATCTTGTTATTCAAAATGGTCTATGTTCGAGGAGAACATGGTCTGTGTTAGATGAAAAATGGTCATGGTACTAAGAGAGCGACTTGTGTCAGAAAGCATGTTAATTAAGGTTGGCGTGATCGTGAGTGAACGCGGTTTGTGTTTAGAATAAACATTGTGGTGACAAGATTACTTTGACCGACGTAGTACGCGTAGTCGACGACCTGATCAGAATAAGAAGACACGGATCATTTCCAGATGAACACATCTGTATCGTAGGTTTCAAACGTGTTTCCTTCCTAGAGTTTGATGTTTGCGCGATTACAATCACAAGAGTAGTAAAATTCAACTTAACAGAGAAAAGATAATTAGAATTAAAATAAAAAAGTCCTCAACAACGGTGCCAAAAAATTGATACGATCAGATCAAACCACAGAGAATCAACAAGTATAGTGGTCGATCAAGTAATATAATGATAAGAAAGGATGTCGAACCCATGAGAACTTTATGAATGTTAAAATATGAAATCTTATCTGTTAACTTGAAAGGATAGATTTTTAAGTTATATTTTGCAAAGGGGAAGAAAAAAAATAACGATAAGAATTGGTTTTTTCTCGAAAGCCTTAAGTGAATAAATTGGTTAGGGTTAGAACTCTTTTTTACCACGTTATCTATTGGATTTAACAATTAAGTATCTCTACAATAATATGACGGAAGGGTTGAGTTAAATTTATAGGACTCCGAAACTAGATGACCTACTATGTTAATCCAATAGTAATACATGATGGTGCAAATCACATCGATCGCTAATCAAATTAAATTAAAATGCATTTAAACTTCAAACCCTAAATTGCTAAACCTCGAACCAAGTGTTCAACAACCCACAAATTGTAAATTTCTGAATCCAGATAATCACAAAAAGACTTGCATCACAAAAACCTCAAAACAACCAAAAAATAGACGGACAAGTTCACATCACATCCAAAATGGATCGCGTTTGGACGGTGCAAAGCATGACTACTTCCAACAGAGAGAATGCAAAATGGATCAGTTATGATCACTACTGCATTCCTTGGCCTCTAATTAAAATATTGCAATATAATGAAAATGGAGGCGAAAATGATGCACACTAAGAGGAAAACGGTCCAAGTTGGAAAAGGATACAATCCATTTTCCCTTTGACATAATGAATAAAATATTAAACAAATAATGCCAAAAAACTCTATTAATTACAATGTTGCAAACAGATTATGCAACTTCATATCAATTGTGGAAGAAAAATATCCAAGAGATTAAACATGGTTTAAAAGAGTTCTTCCCTAAACACACACGCTCTATAAGACTTCGTCTTTGGGTCCCTCCTCTCTATATAGCACAACCTTCGAAATCTAGCACCAGAATAATGAGGAAGATACATATTGATTTTTCCTAAATAAAGATTCTTGAGGTCTATTTATAGGGGAAAGGCTGAGTCTGCTGCCCTAGATCGGATGGCTCAAATAAACTCCACTTTCTTTATGATCACGTCATCACCATCAGCCATCAAATCCGTCAAAATGTCATATATGTGAGACAACACAACCTGCGCTGAGTCCTGAAATGGCCCATTTTGCTGCATATAGAGGTTGAGTTGTACACGGTTTGGAACACGTGCTTGTCTTGACGTCATTGTGGACACGTGTCAAATCCATAGTGGTTGCTGCTTCCATTTTGCAGTGGCACACAATTGGGTTTCGAGGTTCATCTGACGTGGCACGAACACAACCCATTTCGAATGAGAGCACGGTCCGTGTTGAAGTTTGATTTGAATTTCGATACAACTTGCTTGACACATCCGTTTTGTTAACAGACATGGCCCGTGTTGTCTCGTGACTCGAGTCCGATTAATTATGTATTTGCATTCTCCTCCTATTTGCCCATTTTTGCCTTGAAAAATCACCAAATAGAACACTTGGGTAATTTCTGACTCAAGAATTAAATATAATCAAATTTAATGAAATTAATGCATGAATATATGCAAAAATACTAAGAAAATGATACGAATTAGATGCGTGCAACATGTATATTTTTGCTCTCATCACATTCTAATATTGGAATAGTATTATATGAAATTTTATATGGTAGACCTTGCAGATCCCCTACGTGTTGGAGTGAGAAGAAAGAAGGTTAATTGGGTTAGACATTGTGACGACATATTATGAACGAGTGGACATGCAAAGGGGCTGCAACTCCTCTATATTATGAAAATGGTAACATAGTCATTTCATAAATAAAAAAATAGTCAATCTTATAATTTAGAGTTATATTTGAAATTTCACCATATTTCAAAGGAGATTTCAAAAAAATCCAAAAATGAGGGCGGCTCTTTAGAAATATTTTCTTGAAAACTTTACACTTTGATATATCAATAAACAACATAAGATTCAAACTTTTATTTTGACTTTATAATAAATCATATTTGGTATTAATTTTGCTTACCTAATTATGTATGACTATAAAAATCTTCATTACTTGGAGTGTAATGCCCCCAAAACGCAACACTCGTGGGCTTGGCCCACGAGGGCTTTTCGACGACGTTACATGGGTTTTGGACATATATATTACAAGACATCATAACTAATAAACGACATTGCAGCGGAAGACATAAACATAATATCATGATAATAATAGCTCAAGACAGCAAAAACATATAAAAATCCATAAACATCTTGCCACATATGAACATAATATCCATGGCCAAACATAAGGCCCATAACATGAGTTTTAGGCTCATCGACTCGAGACATAAGATAACAATAACAAGTTCATTAGATATAATCCTAATACTTAAAGACCTACAAGACCTAGACACGACCATGTGCAAATTAAAACCACCATGAGCACATCACCGCCAAGTCCCTCATGCATCATCGTCTGCATGGATCCAAAAATAGGGGAGGTGGAAACCCCCCGGTTAGAACATGTAAAGGTCGGCATATTATCATGCAACATATATGTCATAATATAACATCATCATGATCATAAGTATAAACTTTGAGCATAAACCATTTTAGGTAACATAAGCATATGACATTTGCATGACTTGGGCATAATATTGAACATTCATACATGAAGCATTACATACATGAAGCATAAATGATACTAAACATTTTATGTTCTTGATCATCATCTTTTCACATTTACATCTTTACATATTAGCCATATGATCCATTTTGAGTTCTCTTTGACTCATACCATCATCATTTTAACATGTTGATCAAGGCCAATTATTATCACATGATGAGTTTCGGGTAACATTAGCACACATCATACGGCTAGTTAGGCCAACCCTTCTTTGGGGTTCATATTGGGAAGCACACACTATCACTAGTGAGTGTACATCGCCTCCCAGGAAGCGCCTTCGGCTACTTCCCCATCTCCAATGCGCCTCGACTAAATTCATCATGCTTCATCTTCTTTTCAATACATCAAGCATAGCAATCAATCTTGTGTTAACCTAGTTACAACTTTCACATAAAATTTGAGATATAGGTGTAAAAAAATCATCAAACATGATTTGCTACCTTAGAAAAACATAAAACATAACATACAACTGATTTAACCAAGTATTAGGAAAGTAACATCATGATAAGCATCTTCAAATTAGGGTTTATATAGCTAAAATATGACTTACTGGTCATCACGACCACATGAGAAGTCCATCATCGTCGTGAGACCCAATGTCATGGCCCATGATATACCATCACTGCCGTGACCGAAACGGTGTTGCGTGGGACTCTTCGTGTCATGGCCCGTGATATTCCATCACGGTCGTGACCGAAACAGTCTGTCATGGTCCCTTTGTTTCACGGCCCGTGATACTCCATCACGATCGTGACCAAAACAGTCTGTCATGACCTCCTTGTGTCACGGCCCGTGATATTACATCACAAGCGTGATCGAAAATAGACTTTCATGATCTCCTCGTGTCACGACACATGATATTCCATCACAGCCATGACCGAAACGATCTGTCGTGACTTCGTGTCACGACAATTTTCACGGCCCGTGAGAACCTCTCACGACCCATAATAACTCCATCACGACCCATGATATTTGCCCTGGAAATCCGTTTTCACCCTATTTCACTCCCAAATTCAACCTTTTCATACTCATGAAATTATCATCATCAAGGAAGTTCATATATGAGTGAATTATTATTCTAGGGTTCTTGACATATCAATTTGGGCACTAAAAATATCAAATTAAATGCAATTGGGTTTAAGTTACAACCTAAGGTTCACATATCCATCCTAAAGTTCATATACATAACTTAGGGTTCATAATTCATCATGTTCACATCATTTGATGTTTAAAACATGGAAGAGGTATATCATTATAGCAATTTACATCATAGGAACATGATTTGATCATAGCATGTCTCGTATGAATCATAACAACATAATAAATAACATTCAAACATGAGAATGCATTTCAATCATGCATCAATCCTAAAAGTCATTCCTCCATTCTAATTTCTAAGAATATCTATCAAAATGAGATAAGAAAGGGAAAAAAATGGATCCTCTTTACATACATTGGCAAGAAATTCTAGTTTCCCCTATTTCTTCCTCTTCCCTTCAAGCTCGATGAAATCTTAGCTCTTCCTTCCTGTTCTCTTGTTCCTCTTGTGCATCTTGAGCTCTCAATCTACCTTTACCACCTTCTTGAGCTGAAAATGATGAGAGCTCTCCTTAAATCCAAAGTTTGAGTGTCATGGGGAGAAGAAGAAAAGAGACAGTGTGGAAATGAGAAAAAAAGAGAAATTTCTGATTTTTCTTCTTTTTATATTTAGGGCACACTCACTTCTTAGGTCTATCATAGTTTTAATGAGCTGATAATTTAATTAGGCTTAATAGAGAGAAATTGGGGGATTTACATGAAGATTACCAAAAGGTAGCATAAATATTTGGCCCAGCAAATGTTTCTATTACAGGATTAATGAAAACAACCTTTTTTAACTTTTATTGCTTAAAGTTTAGATCATATGCAGCATAAGTGTTGCCGCACTAGAACAATTGGATAGTATACAATTTGACTTGAATAAAAAATTATATTGCCTTGCATGTTCCATCTACTTTATTCGTTTACGATTGGTCTATATATACGAGAATCAATAAGTTATTTATGCGTATAGTTTTACTTCATATTTTGTATCAACGGACCAATTAGGACCATATGACCACATAATATATCTATTCCTTTGGTACCAATAATTCAAGAATGGATTTTACGGTTTTCGAGTACATAAATGATCATAACTTCATAAGGAAATTAAAAGGTTATTCAATATAATGTAGAAAAATGCACCCAGCAACTGAATTTCAAAGCGCGCACACACCATATATATCACTAAATGACCATAAAAAGATTTAAAAATCTCTCAATGAGAAAATGAATACAATGAAAATATTATTATAAAAAGTTATTTTTAGTTTTTCAAATTATAAAAAGTTTATAAACACACACTAAATAGGCTTCTCGCTACTATTAAATTCTTCACACTAGTCATTTTTTTTGGATCACAGTATATACTTTCTAGATGCCTAAATTATTAGCATCGATATAATTTAATGTTCAATGTAAGGAAAAAAAGATTCTAACTTTTTTTTCTATTCTCATCCTAGTTTTATTCGAAAATCTATATATTTAATTAATAGATAAATTTTTAACGATATGATCAAATTATTAATTTTTGAACTTTATAATTGAGACCTAAACAAACTAGATTTATTAAAAATTGTAATATACTTTGAAATGCTATAAAATAATAATCCATATCAAAAGATCGAAATCTTACTTAGGATCGTAAGCGAGTTGTAAAATTAAAGATCGGACAAAAATTGTGAGATTTTGTAAAGATCTTACAAGAATCATAAAAATCCTATGAATGAAATCGTAAAATCGATAGAGAATTAAATATAAAACTTGACAATTTTAATCCATACTTTATGCACACCAAAAATCAAACCAAGCACACCACCAGCCTACTACTTTGCACTGTGTCCATCTCTTCTATTGGGCCCCACTATTTCGCTCAAAATGCCCTCTCTACCACTTCCCTGCTTCGGGCAATCCAAACCGTCCACGAGAAAACCAACGGTCGAACAACTCCCGCACTGTTGGGAACGGATCCTCTTTGTTTGGATTGAGGTTTTTGGAGTAGCGGAGCGGAAAATAAATAAATGGAGTAAACTAAACTAATAGATACATAAAAAAAAATTAAGTGATGGGTCATGCTTTCGATCCTTTATTTTTTTTCATTCTATTAAATTAATATAATAAAGCTGGAGAATATTTTTTGTATAGAATTATACTTTCAAATAACTCTTTACAAACATTAATTTTTTTTGTTAGTTTGCTTATTTTATAATCATTTTTTAAAATTTTGCTGATTTCACATTTATTTTTTCCCATAATATTTTGAACCTTTCAATGCAATCTTAAGTTTATCAGCATCTTGTTTTTTCCTCATTGTAATTTATTTATGGCATTCTCCCTATCTCATGTATTATGCTCTAATTCTAATCTATCATGCATCGTTATGTGAGATATGTTATATATATGTAATATGCTAAATTATATTATATTTATTATCTTCCTTTAATACTTTTTTTTATAAAAGATGTAACAAAACTTATTTATATTCAATTTAAAATTAATTTCTTTTAAGGATAGATGAATTCAAATAATAAATTAATTACTCTAATAAAATAGAAAGAATTATGTAAAAAGACAGTCACAAATGTTACACCGTCCTAAAATACAATCACAACAAATATGGCTTATATACTTTGGGCAAGAAAGAATAATAATAATAATAATAATAATAATAATAATAATAATAATAATAATAATAATAATAATAATAATAATAATAATAATAATAATAATAATAATANCACAGGTCGTATATCATTTAAGCTTTATGACTGGAACCCTGCTGAATTTCCTAGAAGACTGCGTCACCAAGTATTCTATAAGTTAGAGTTTATATTCAGTCAAATTAATTTTTTTTTCAATTTCATAATATCTTGTCTATTTCTTCTGCAGATATTTCAGTGGTTGGCAAACATGCCTGTTGAATTGGAGGGTTACATCCGCCCTGGATGTACAATATTGACAGTATTTATCTCAATGCCACAGTTTATGTGGGAGAAGGTAACTACATGAACCTAATTATTTATTAGTCTACAAAAGTTGTATTGTGTTCCCTTACGGCGCCGCTGCCGCCGTCGCAGGCGATGGGAGCCCCGGCGGCGGGGGCGGACGGGCCGGGTCGCGTGAGGAAGAGGGATGCCAGACTGGTTTGCCCGAACTACTTGGCCGGGAGGGTGCCATGCGCGTGCCCCGAGTTGGACGAGAAGGCGGCGGAGGACGAGGAGGTCGCCGAGATCGTGACCGGAGGGAGGAAGCGGGCGAGAGCCGGAGGGGCCGCCGCCGCGGTGGCCAGGTGCCAGGTTCCGGGGTGCGAGGCGGATATAAGTGAGCTGAAGGGATATCATAAGAGGCACAGGGTATGCCTTCGTTGCGCTAATGCTCCGTCGGTGGTTCTTGATGGGGATCAGAAGCGGTATTGCCAGCAGTGTGGCAAGTGAGTCTTTTGCTTGATGATTTCAGATTAAATTAAGCTCCTTTTTTAATTGTTATATCAACTTTCGTGCATTTAGAGTTTGATACCGTTAGTAATATTGTCTATTGTTAATTAATGCATTGAACAGCAGAAAACATAAACTTTAATTGGAAATCTTATCGAGTATGAATATACCTGTGTTTGTAAAAAGATGAATTGGCGGCATCAGGATGCTTCATTCAGTTTTTTTTTTTTTTTGCTTTATCATATTATAATCATCTGGATAACGAGATGTGCCACAAAGAAGAAATGAAGTTTTCAACTAGATTGTATTTTGTTTTAGTCTAGAATAAATTTATGTATCTTTTGACATAAAAAAGTATTATCCATCTACTTTTTTGCATCTGATTAGGTTGTTTTCACTGCTATTAAATGGGTAAAAAAGCCTATAACCATAAGATACACCAAGTACCAGTCTGCTCATGTAACCTAGAAACATTTTATCTGGGTACTTTATCTCCTAGTAGTGCAGTTAAACTCTTGTGATCACTTTATACTGTCCACACTCTGCAATCTGTATCATGTTGTATTTATTTTGTTCAATGTTTGATAATTCGTGACTAATTAGATGTGTTTTCTTTAGTCAAGTTGTGATGTTCTAAAGGATTTCAAGATTAACATACTTTTTACTTTGTGCGTGATAAAATGGAGCCACCTATGGGAACGCCTTAGGTGGTTGCTATCACGTGTATGAAGGAAAAACTTTGGACCTTTTTTTGTCACAAGCGTTTCATTTCTAGTCATTCTCTTTGGCTGCTTTTTCTCCTAGTGCTCGTGTGTTACTATTATCTATTTTTTTTCCTTCTATTCACATATTTTGATATCTTGGGTGTTGCATTGAACTCAAACTTTTTATGCTAAGTTTTCGTATCTAACATATCTTTTGAATTTAGTTTCTTTTAGCAACTGAAACAAGCACTTTTGAAGAAGAGTTCTGATCTCTTCTTACTAAACATAAAGAAGTCTCTAGATAATCCTAGCCTTCTTTAATATGCATACCTTTGCATGTACTAGGTAACTTGATGATTGTTGCAAATGCTAACTAATGTCTTACTTAAAAGTCACTACTCAATTACAAATATATTAAATGTAAATTGTTTCTGTCCTATAACCATTGTATTTCCTTTTTAAGTTCATTTTCTCATGGTTTTCTGGATTTCCTTATTTGACATCATCAACTGGGTAAATGAATAATTAAATATGACAAAAAAATGTTACTTCCACATGATAAAGTATCTGTTTAGCTGAATGTTTTAGCAAGGATTCAAAAAAATAATATTTTTTCCTGAATCCAGCTTCAAAATTTCTAAACTAGCTTATCTAATCAAGGCTACTTGGAGTATTACAGGCCTGGTGTTTTAATTAATCATATTGATTGGTATAAGTTACTTTATGCAGTTTGAACTTAGCTTTAGTTAAGGTCTATAATTATTATTGGGTTTTGGTGTCTGTTTTTCCAGGTTTCACATACTGCCGGATTTTGATGAGGGGAAGCGTAGCTGTAGAAGAAAGCTAGAAAGACACAACAAAAGAAGGCGAAGACGGCCTACGGATTCAAGAAGTGTAATAGAAAAAGAAATAGAAGCTCAAGATGATTTTGTAGCTGATGATAAGTGTGATGGTGAACTAAGGGAAGGTAACATCGTAGAAATTTGGCATTTTCCTAAAACTTTTTTTTTTCATTTACTTAGTTGCATGTATTATTCAAGATCAAAATATAAACTGATGAGAATTTAGGATAACCATTGGATAGTGAAATGATTACTGCAGAATAAATATATTAGTAGTAGAAAAAGAAAGTTTGCTTAAAGAAGAGACAAAGACACCAAAAAAGCTGGAAACCATTGCTTTTGCTTGAAACTTACTTTTTCCTTATTTCTCAAAGAAGAACTTGCTTTTACTTATAGTGATTGCGAATAAAATAAACAGAAGAAACTGCATTCCTGTTTTCAGCTAATCACAGTAATAGAAACACTTGGCACACTGCCTGAAACTTAATCTGCAGAGGAATATATGAGCAAATCACAAACCAGAAGAGGTGTAAAATTGTATCTACCCGTCTCTAACATGCAGTAAACAGATTCTCCGAGATTAACCCAAAGGCATTGTAGCATGACCAAGTATCTCATAATCAGTTGGTGTTACCAGGAGACGAAAACAAGTTTATGAATTTGCAAATTAGATTGAAGAATAAGTGGTCAGTACTTAATAACTTATTCATATACTGAAATATTAAATCGTACACTTTGGTGCCTCTGACATATATTATCTTTTTTTTTTTTTTTGAGAAATGAAAGGATGTCTACTATACTTGTAGCCATCCTATTTTATTGATGAAAAAATAATGTCAATATTTACACTGAGAAGACAACTTGTCTTTTACAAAATTAATCACCCGCCCAAGTTTGTGCCATTGAGATCGCTTGATGCACAATATTTTCCACATAGCATTGCTTTCTTCGAAAAACACATGCGTTTCTCTTGAGCCAGATTGCCCATAATATAGCCAATGGCAACACCCTCTTGCGTTTTGGCCCGTATGTCATAGTTGCAAGATGCCTTCCTCCATACCGAAAGGATCTCCAAAAATTCGTCGCTGAAGATACATCAATCCATTGGCATCTAGTTCCTGTCCAGGTTTCTTTTGCAATTGCACAGGTAAAATAGATGATTTAAATCCTCTTCTGCATCACCACATAGAACACATGTGACTTCAGCAGTTGGTTGCCATCGTCTTCTATATATTTTGGTCACAATTCGCCCCATGCGTACTAGCCATAAGAAAATTTTTATTCTTAGGGGAATGCATAGCTTCCATAGAAGCCTACAGTCTGTCGCCAAATCAATATTCGTTGTGCCATTCGTATGAATTAAAGCCAAATAGGCCCTCTTGGCAGAGAAATTTCCTTCTTACCATGTCCATGAATAATTTCTAGATGTATCTAGCCTCTTATTAGCAATAGATCCCAAGAGATGAATCAATTCATTGATTCTTTGGTCTGACATATGTTATGTTAAACAAGATATTTTTCCGTACTATAGTGAAATTGTAAATAAACTCTTCATCCAAGACTACATTGTGGTTTTCCTTTAGCTTTTCTATGGGCCATCTGTTCCCAACGTAATGGATGTATATTCCGAGGGGAGAGATATTATGTGGAAAACATTATCGCAATGGCGAATAGTATGACGAGGGAGTGGACAAGAGGTTGATTTTATTTTATGACATAATTCTGTAATTTTACCTTCAGCCAATAATATCTCCATGGGTTACCCTTGAATTTTCAAAAAAAAAAAAAATCTTCATTCATTTCCAAACATCATGATGACAATTAATAAACATTTTAATCTATTATTTCACCCGTAAAATATTTAATATATTATCTTGCATACTTAATAATTTTGAATTTTATCTTTTAAAAAAAAAGTTTTGGATTCAGGCTACTTATCTCATTCTTTGTAATTTCTCGCATGTGACATAACAGAGACTGTTGTCCACAACAAAAGTCTGGAGGGGGATATTTCATTTGGATCTGATGATGGGCATGGTTCTCCAGTTGGTTCTCTTCCTAGTCTTAAGACTGACCAATCAAACAGCAACATATCCGTTGCAGCCTCTGATGAAGCTATATTAGATGACCGGACAATTAACTTGAGATCTTCCCTTTCTTCTACCTTACGTGTTGATAAAAGTACTTATTCATCTGTGGTAAGCTTTAAATACCATGGTTCTTTAGATGCTTTTTGTTTGTTATGTCTTACATACAGTTATGTTGTTTGACAAAGTTTCATATTGTCATTCTATTTTAATTGATAAAGACAATGACATTTAGTTTAATTGCAGTGCCCCACAGGTCGTATATCATTTAAGCTTTATGACTGGAACCCTGCTGAATTTCCTAGAAGACTGCGTCACCAAGTATTCTATAAGTTAGAGTTTATATTCAGTCAAATTAATTTTTTTTTCAATTTCATAATATCTTGTCTATTTCTTCTGCAGATATTTCAGTGGTTGGCAAACATGCCTGTTGAATTGGAGGGTTACATCCGCCCTGGATGTACAATATTGACAGTATTTATCTCAATGCCACAGTTTATGTGGGAGAAGGTAACTACATGAACCTAATTATTTATTAGTCTACAAAAGTTGTATTGTGTTCCCTTAAAAACATTGTGCCATGTTGTTTGTGCTTGTTTTTTTAAGTTTGACGATTTTGCAAATTCCAACATAATTTCCCTTTGGAGAACATCTTATGCAGATTGTCACTAATAATCAGAGGATTGCCAACTTCCACGATTATACAAATCTTTGTGATCTTCTGGCCTACATTCTTTCTCATGAACTAAATACTAGTTGTGCATTTGTTTATTCCTAAGATTCTCTCTAACCTGACAAGCTTTTACTGATGTGTACTTAATTGAAATACAAGTTATAGCACAACATTTTTTTTCTCAAAAGAAATAAAAAAAACATGACATTTGCTTCATCTTAACAGGTGTATCAGGACACAGCTTATTGCGTAAGGAGCTTGCTCAATGCACCTGGCAGTTTGCTATTAGGAAGAGGCACCATTCTTATATATCTTGGCAATACAATTGTTCAAGTTCTGAGAGGTAAGGTCTTGTTGGACTGAAAATACGAGGAGAATATTTTACACTTACTATCAATTTTTCCTCACATCACAGGATGACTGGATCATGACATCTTACTTACACTTTTGACTCCATTGTGGATAGTGACAAGATAATTTATATAGTCAAATATGTGATGTTTCAGAAATATGCAATTGTTGAAACATCATGATATTTGAATATTGATAGTCAATTTGGTTTAGTGGTTCTTACTGAGGCATCACATACTAAAACTTTACAGCTACAAATATGACACCAGAGAGATGTATAGGTGCATTATTTTTTGTAATTTTAAATCTCAATAAATAGTTATATCTTACACTTATGATTCTGTACTTCAATCTTTAGTCCGGAGAGAGAACCTCTATGTTTGTGCTTCAATAAGGTTTATTCCTTGAGTGGTGTTAGTCCATTCTTTTGGTTCTTGATTTGTTTTACTTCGATGTTCAGATGGCACATCATTGATGAATGTAAAGATGGAGGTGCAGGCACCAAGACTTCACTATGTTTATCCTACTTACTTTGAAGCTGGGAAGCCTATGGAATTGATTGCCTGTGGAAGTAACCTTGAACAGTCTAAGTTTCAGTAATATTTTCTTTTATTAATGAATTTATCTAATTTTTCTCCATCCCAATTAGATATCTTGCACACTACAGTAAAATTTTTAAATTTTAAACTTTATGATTTGACATTATTCTATTTTTTTATAACAATAAGATTGGCCTTTAGCAGATTTTCTGTTGTGGAACGAGCTAATCTCATTCATTAGATGATCATGTTAGTAACTTCATTTAGTCTAAATATGCATGTGATCCTATTTTCCTCTTTCTCTAAGACAGTCCATATTGATTTAGAGGTCTTCAAAATTGCAAGTACTTTTTTTTTGAAAGGGTAAAGGATGGCTACGACATTTGTGTAACTATTCAAATTGTATTAGGCTCAAAATGTCCAATTTACATGTGCTGTATTCCCAAAAAGCGCCCAAAAGAAAAGGCAATGTTGTGAGCAGCTGGAATTACAAAAGAGACTTGACTTTGTCTGAAGCACAGTTGACAAATTTGTTTTTGCCTATGTGATCAGACAACGCCATAATTACGAATTCCGTGAACTGCATATGGATTTCATCGTACATGCTCTTATTTTGTGATTCTTTTTTCATGTTCTTTATCTGCATATGTAGGGCTCCTGAGTTTCTATCCTCGGTTCATAACAGTCATGTTTCCTTTTGCATGTATTTTCTTTGAGCTGTTTTGACATCAAACACAACCCTTTTGAAATTTTCATCCATTAAATTGAACATATCAAACATGAATAATTCGAATTAAAATTTGGACTCTCTTTTCATGTTTGAGATATAGCCAAACTTTCCAGATTCTAGTTTTTCTTTCAGCAGTTGTATAAAATATAGCTGAACCTTCTTTCTTGTTTGTCTCTTTCTTTACAGCTAGTATTCTATTTAGTTTTTGTTATTGACTAAGCATATATAATTTTTTTGGGTGACTGCAGATTCCTTGTGTCATTTGCGGGAAGATATTTAAAATATGATTGTTCACGTGTGAAATATCCAGGGAAAGCCGAGTATCCTGATGGAAGTGAAGCAGAACATATTTATAACTCTGAACATGAGGTGTTCAGCATTAAAATAGATCAAACAGATTCTGAAACTTTTGGGCCTGCATTTATTGAGGTTTGTTTGGTTCAAAACCTTTGACTCTGCATGAGATTGGAATTATGCATGTATGTGACAAACCTTTGACTCTGCATGAGATTGGAATTATGCATGTATGTGACATTTAGTTATTGGCAGCATCTTGCTTTTTAAACAAGAGAAGAACTCTGTATTTCAATGGCTGATGACTCTTTTTGGAATTAAATATCATGATTCTTTAATCATATTCCTCTGTATCCTTTGTGTTTAACTGAAGAGAATATAGCTTGATATCTCATATCATAAGACCTACGGCTTACAGATTTTCCCTTGAGTTATTCTAATAGGTTCCTGGATTGAATATGCACCTTTAGTAGCAGTAGATTTGTATTACCATAATTTGACTTACATGCTTCTAGGCCCAGCACAACCAGAATATTTGAACTATGCTATGTGGCTTTTATCTGATGTAGCATATCTACATGATATGTTTAGGGAAATGCTTGCTTTTTAGTTAGGAATATTATGTGACCAATTAATGGCAATCATCAATCATATGCACTGATGCATGGGTAGGAGCGTTTGATGAGATTACCATACCCATACCAGGTATGGATATGTGTCTACACATACCCAATGGCTATCCATTATTTTGTAATAATTTCAACTTTTAGGTACGTCTTGGGTGCTCAAAGGTACTTAGTCGGGTACGTCGAAGCTTAGAAACAATATCAAAAGTTTGTGAAAATCCTAACTGAAAACTGTGAAAGGAAAAGAAAGAAGAAAAAGACAATTTTTGCCCCCAATCAAGACAACAGAAAACAGCAATTTTAATACAAAAAAGAATAGCAGATATTTTTAACCTAAAAAAACAAAATAAATTTCAGAGAAAAAATGAGCAACAAACTAAAGGACCATATGAGAGGAAAACTTCTCTTTTTTTCTTGCTTCTGAGCAGTGGGCTTCATTTGCTTGAGTACAAATGTGCCAAAGCGAGTAGCTTCAGTTGCTGACTTGCGAAGCTGCCGGAGAAGATTATGGGATCAGAAATGAAAATAATAAAGACGCTACCTCAAACTTCTGGAGCAACACGAAGAGGAATACGACACAAGAGTCCAAGGGAAACAACACAAAACAGAGGAAAAAAACTAATAAAAATGAAAACTGCCTCCCACCCAGCACCAAATACAGCTGTACCACACCACATGCTAGAAAAGGACATATTGGAGTTTTTAACTATTTTTTCTTTCTATTTGAGTTCAGTAGGGCATCGGTTTTCACATGAAATATGTTATCTTATTTTCTTTTATTTTGAAGTAGATGACACCAATCCATGTCTTTTCTACTTTTATAGATAGATTGAAACAAAGTATTATGGACAATCATGTTAAGATAAAAACCGTTGCATATATAATTATTAATTTTGATTATATATAATATATATGTTCTCTCAAAAAAAAATATGTTAATGTACCTGTATCCTAGTATTTTAAAAGAGCATACTCCGTATCTGTATCCGTACCGGGTACCGTTACATGTACCTGTACGCGTGCAACATATATCATATGAGGCTGAATTCATTAATAAACTGCCCTCTGAATCACTATAATGTTCATTTCGTGATGCTGGGTTGGGGTTTGGTGAAACCCCAATGGGGAGTCTACAGGGTTCAGAACTACTACTATTACCACAGGATGCAAACACAAATTTTCTTTGACTAACATAAATAGAAATAAAAAAAAATTAGAAGCTCTCTTTTAAGAAAAAATATTACAAACCTATGTTTTTGTCTAGTGCGATCACTATAGAGAATGTTGTAAATCAAATTATCTCAATGTCATGGGCCTTGCGAGCTATCAAACTGCTTTGGTTTAAAGAAATAGAGCCTTGCAAAATGGATCTGTTTATGGTAAAGTGATTCACTGTTCCTGACACTAGAAACAAATGTATTGAAAGTATGAGGTAGAGAGGGAGCTAGTTTCAAAAGGAGAGATAGGACTTTTACGAAATTTATATGTTCATCTTTTCTTCTTAGGTTTTCTTTCTCAACTTCTGCTAGATACTTTTTGTTCAATTGATGTTGTAACTGACCAATTTCCTTTGACAGGTTGAAAATATATCTGGAATATCAAATTTTATTCCAATTATAATTGGTAGCACATCAATATGCTCTGAAATAAAGAGGATTGAAAATGCACCTGAGTATTCTTGTTTCACCAATAACATTGTGTATGGAAATGCAATCTTTGATCCTAGTCTCGGCATGTGCGAGGTTCTAAATTTGAAGCAAAGTGCAATGTCGGCTTTGCTTTTGGATATTGCATGGTTATTGAAGGAGCATAATGTAGAAGAGAAGAAACCTTTCATGAATTCGAATAATGTCCAAAGAATAACTTCTGTGCTACAGTTGCTGTTAAAGAATGAACTTTTCAGCATCATGGAGGTGATAATTCATCATCTTGATAGCATCATTAGTTTGGATGATGTCACTGCAGCAGAGAAGTGTACTTCTAATGTTGACTTGTTGCAGTTTCAAGAGTTTATTGAACTGGTTAGAGATCTTCTTTATCAGAGAAATCTGCATGATTCGAAATCAAAAGTATTACCAAGAACTTCGAGACATGAAATTCTCATGCCACAAAATAGTTTGACTGATGCATGTACCATCCATCCTGCAATTCAAGTAAGTTTGCTATATAATTTCCTGTCTGTTACTTTCATTAACTGTAGTTCCTAATGATTATACTTAGTAACTATTATTTGCAAACTTTAGTTTGTTTTCTTACATGTACTTGGGGGCAAGCTTATTAAAAAATCCCATTATCGAAGCTTCAGTTTGAAAAGATACGTGACTTCAATTCTGGTTATGTCCCTCTAATAGCGATTTCATTAGACAAAGTTATCTTGTTATTTTCTTCTTAGGCTTTAATGTTATAATAGATCGGCAAAAAAATTCCAAAAGGAATAAGCAAGAAGGAGATGGCCCCGTGCAATTAAGACGGCCAAATCTAAGCAAAAAGGAACCCTTTTAGTTGATGGAGTTGCTTCTATACAAATATCGCATTCATCATGTTGTTCAGTTGTAATAATCATGTAACTTTTGCGGAAATGTTTCTGACCCAAGAGATGTAATAAACACAACTTGTCAGTATTAGCGAAGAGCAAAAGGCAAAAGCCTGACATGACAGAAGGAAGAAATAGTTTAGCAATTCTGTATTGCAGCTTTTCATACAATTCTTAACCTTTAAGTAGCTAACAAGATTGTTTTCTTATATTAGAATAAATAACAAGAACTGATTTTCATAACCTTGCAGGTCAATGAGGTGAACGATTTGTGTTCAACAACACCAAAGTCGGCTGAGGAGGAGGAGGAGGATGTACATGACCCACTTCTGACCAAAGCAATCGCCCGCAGGCAACATTGTTTCCCTAGAGTAGGTAGCAAATCTTCTTTGGACAACATTTTCCCAGCCAACATCACCAGGTCATATCTTGCTTTGTTTGTAATGGCTAGTGTTGTCATGTGTTTAATAGCATGTATCGTCCTTCTCCATCCACATGAGGCTGGGGAATTTGCTGTATCTATAAGAAGGTGCATGTTTGGTGGTCCCATGACATAGAAAATAGGCCATTACTTTATCCTCTACTGTAGTTTTTTTGTATTCACTAAAATTGTACATCTCACTAAATTGCCTAGAATTCCTGCATTTCAAGCAGGTTTGTTTTGAGATTAAGGGCAAATGTGAGTATTCTCAAAAGTAAGGGTGCTTCAGCATGAAATTGCATACCATTTGAATTGGTTAGTTGTGTGCTGGTTCCAGTAAGCATTATCAGCTTATTTCTGGAAATATTATTCTCATGCTTGCAGTTTATAGCCTTTGGTCTGTTTTCTAAAATCAATAGAATGAAATATCAAATTTTTTATGCATTTTCGTATCTGCTTGCTTGGGATCTTAAACTGCAACAAGTTTCTGCTTTGAATTTCACTTAACATCCTGCTAATATTTATGGCAATGATGTCAGGTTTGAGATATGTGGTTTTTTATGTGCTTGTCCTTTCAGGGCATAGCATCATGTTGCCCATATGAATATTGTAATAAGTCTTGTTCCTTACATTCACTGAAATATGAAATAATGTGTATCTATGTAAACCTCAAGAACAACTTGAAACCTAATGTATTGATTGTGCTATATTATGAGGGATTCTATTTGCAGATTCTTGTCAAACGTGATAGCGCGGTACAAGATGATCCTTTTATTATTTTGTGAATTGATTTTCTGATTTTCCTTCAGTTTCTTGGATAACTCTGATCCTTCATATTTTATAGATCTTGCGTTTTTTCTTTTAGTTGGATGGCTACGGCAGACGTCATGTTTAAAATCATCTTGATGAAGTTTCCTGTTTTTAGCTATATTTTACCCCAATATTTCCCTGATTTCTGTTCCGCATCCACTCTTAACTCATTTCATGCTGACATTGAGAAAATGCAAATTCCATGAGATTCTGGTCCAGATCTCTGAAGCAGACAGTGTAATTTGCTTGATTTGACCATCTTTCAATTTTCATCCATGTCTAATGTAAAACACAAGAGAGAATATGCTAAATGCTGTCAGAACTAGGTGACTTTAATTAATAATTTTTTTTCACGTGTTGGCTTCTTGTTATTAATAAAATGTGGTACCCTGTGCTATTATCAATTTGACATTTTCATAATATCTGCTGGTTGTTCCGGTCAAAAGCTTAGAAAAATGTGTTGTTTAATTAGATGAAGGAATCATCACAAATATTTGTTTTTAGAAAGAAAAAAGAAAACAAAAAAATTTGGATTTAGTCACTTGAACCACGTGCTGCATAAGTTTGTCAGATGACATGATTGGTTGAAATTCACACCACGCACTCGACCCTTCCAAATAACCAAAATCGACTAAGATAAAGAAAAAATGGATAGTTCATGATGAACTATTTTTACAATATTGAGTGATAAGTCATTCCTTTTTCAGTGGGCGGAGATTTTAAGATTTGAACTTGGAAATATTAATTATGTCATTCTTCTACTCAAGATCCAATATACTCATCCAAAGAACTGATATGCTGATCATTTTTTCATATCACACGTAAAACACAAAAAGAGGTGTTAAATGGGTCGCCATTAGAGTTTAAGATTTGACATGGTCAAATCATTATTTTCTTTTCGTTGGTAAGTTGTTAAAATAATAGCGGTTAATAGAGGCTAAATTTTAGTCATCAACTTAACCTTAGTTATCTATTAATCTTTATATTTTATTGATATATATGCATTATATATATATATATATATATATATATATATTCACTATTTTTTTTAAAAAAGTGGATGAGTATGTAACATTTATTGCGAAAAATAGATAAAATGTCTATATAAAAATTTAAATTTATTATTTCGTACATTATTTATATCTAATTTCAAGATAGCAAATGAATTTATTTAATACATTAAAAAATGTTTTAGATGAATATAATTTGAATTTGAACATTTTTCTATAAATTGAATAATTTTTTATCTTAAGCACTTTTCGTCATTTTATACTTGTCAACTAACTATGTGACGCCTCGACCAAACACGGGTCATGTTCTGTGCAGAATGGGTCGTGTTGGGCAAAACAGACCAGATCCGTCTGACACGTCCCGTGTTGACCTGACGTGGCAAAACCCATTCGTAATAGATTAGAGTTAATTACGTTTAAAACTTTCTAAACCCTGATTGACCTCTATATAAACCCACAAATGAAATTAATCTCCAATAACCCTTATTATTTTATACCCAACCACTAGGTAACATCTCTCTCCCTTTCCCTCTCCTCTTCTCTCTCTTCTCCTCCTTGACATGTTTTGTCTTCACCCTCAAGATATGTACTAGGAGGTCTGGACAGAGAAGACGACTCTGCATGAAGACAAGACGAAAGAGACAACGTCGATCGAGGCGCAAATAAGAGATAACCCTCTAGGGAAAATCTACGTAATTAGGATCATAACTAGGGTTCTTAATATGCAATTGAAAGGTAATTCACTCAGATTTAAATCATGTTTATTATGGATTTATCGAATTTATGATCAATCCTCTCGGCGTTTCGATGTTGAATTTATTAATGAATATAAGTATGACTAGATAGGTGAACACGGACCGAGTTCCTTCACAAAATGATCCGTGCTCAGTAACTCTGGCCGCGTCGCCCTGACATTGGCCGTTTCACAACTCCAGTTGATCATGGAATGGACCGTGTTCCCTTGAATACGGTCCACGTCCGGCAAACTCAGGTCACGTCACATGTGACATCGGTTGTTTCCTTCACCATGCGGCAACATGCCAGGACACAGATCGCATTGGATTCCGATACGAGCTGTGTCCCTCCTAATGAATGGTATCATAATTAATGTGAAACCCTAACCTTAAATCAGTCGCGTCGCTTGATAACGTGGGCTGTGTTATAGGCAACACGGGCCGTGTCACCAGTTGACACCGGTCGTGTTGTCCCACTGAAAATGTTAAAAGAATGTATTTGTCTACCCTTGTTATGATGATTTGATTGTATTGATTGTTTGAATATTAATTGATGAACAATGTAGGTTTAGGTATCTCTAAACGATAACCTAGGTAAAGTTATGATAGGGTAAAATATATTATTGATTGTGATTGAACTTATGCTTGAAGATGATGACCCTCGACTATTGTTATTGAATTACGTTCCTTAGGTAACTATTTTTATCGCGTTCCTCTTCCAGAGAATTATTGTGTTCCTTCGGCAACTATTGCATTGTTATGGAGGCTCGGGTCAGAGAGAGACCACATGGCCTAGCTAGCCATATTGGTGCCAGGGACAATCTGAATCTTCTTTGCATTGATAAGGCTAACAAACAAATGCAAGATAAATAGAGAATGTTAAATTGATGATGGCTGGAGTATATTGGAAAGGAAGGATATGAGCTTCACCAGAGAATGTGTAAATTGCTACTTTTTCCATCCATTGGATATTGATATTGAAAGGTAAAGCTAAAGACTAAAGGTAAAGAATAGCCCTACTGATATATTGGAAATTGCTATAGTCTATTGTCAACTAACGTTTCTTTTATATATTGATTATCTTACTTATGATATTTACATACTGAGTGTCACAACTCACGTGTTCTCCCCCGCGAATTCAATTCTGCAGGTAATCTAGGTACTTGATATGTGTCGATGGCAATGATGGTGATGCAACTCGTGATGGTCTGCTTTGCACATAGCATAGGATCCTGGTGGTGTCTTATGATAGCTGACACTTGAGTTATTAGTATTTCATGTGATTAGTCTTGATGTTTAGTTTTATTGGAACAAATGTATTGGTTTATTAGTCTTCATATTTTTAAAAAAGATACTTTAGTTTAAATCATTTGTTTTATTTGATGTGGATCAATGTGATGGTCAATGTGAAGTCAAAATAAGTAAGTGATAGCGTCCCCGAGGTCATTTCCTGCCAGGTGGCAAGGTGTGATTTTGGGGGCGTTGCAGATGGTATCAGAGCCTAATGATGGACACTTCTTAGCTGTCCCTAGATAAATAGAGGTCTATGTGCAAGCATCACGAGCCATAATCACGCCATTAGGTATGAGTTAAGTCATTTTATAGTTGTTGTCTCTAATGGGGAAATGAATGTTTTTAGATGCCTTCACGTCATTCTGCGATCAAGCAAGCTAACCCTCCTCCTCCGGAGCACTCAGCTTCGAATCACACTGAGGATATTCCCATACCTTCGCCCGAAGATCGCAATGAATTCTTGAATAGCCTAATGAGGGCAGCTCGAAGGGAGCGCCAACGTGAGGAATCAAAGGACACCATTGTTGAATCTAGGATCCCGAGAATGTTTTGATGATCACAAATTTGTAAGGGAATTTAGTTTGTATTGATGATCTTGTTGAGCTGATTTCTGTAACATAATGTTTCAAGTTCAAAAGTTGATAAGTCAACCAAAGCAAAGGAATGGACGACCTATGCACACGGAAGACATTTTTAGAAGAATTATGTGTGTGCAATGGTCGTCCTAAGAATATAGAATGGTCGACCCATATTGAAGAAGAATGCATGAGAAGAGGGATCGGAGGTTGACCGGTCGACCAAAGATAAAGAAAGGATGACCGAAGCAAATGGCTTAACGGGAGAGGTCGCTCGATGATGAGAAATGGGCGACCGAAGGCAACAACCAAAGAAGGAGAACGAGCAGCCCAAGGAGAAGTGGACGCCCATAGAAGACTTAGCCGAAGAAGGAGTCTTGGCTAAGCAGAGAAGAGGTCGCCCGAGGTTGAAGAGCAGACGACCGAAGATCTGAGGATGAAGGCAATGG
>LTAE01004508.1:3605-32071 GCA_001647135.1 Pontederia paniculata | reverse complement strand
GAATCGTTTGAGGTGGTTTGGTCATGTTCAGAGAAGGTCATTAGATGCACCAGTAAGGAGGATAGAGCAAACAATCTGGAGTCCGATTAAAAGAGGGAGAGGGAGACCAAAGCGAACACTTGGCAAGCTAATAGAACGAGATCTATTAGCGAATAATATACCTAAAATTTGGTTACTGATAGAGCGCAATGGCGTCGTATGATCCATGTAGTCGACCTCACCTAGTGGGATAAGGCTTTGTTGTTGTTGTTGTTGTTGTTGTTGTTGTTGTTGTAGAGTTAAGTGATAAGAAGGGAGATTTATGAAACAAGAAGAACTTCAAAAAATTTGGTTCCTTGATTTTGTAGATTTCAATATAAGTTATATATGAACATAAACACTAATTCACATGTTAAAAATTGTATTCAAAGACAGAAATTCATGTTTCTTCTTCTTTCCATACAAATGGATAGAATTAAGTCATGAAAAAGTAATTATCAATATGACATGCACAAAAAATCACATCTTTTTTTATTAGAGAGTGGGGATATGGATAGTCTATCTTGTGTTTATTTTTGGTTTAGGGTACTATGCTTTGATGGCTAAGATTACACCATATCTCCTAGAATAATGATTTTAAGACAAAATATGTCTCGCTTTGGTTTTTACAAGTCACTTAGGAGGAAGCAAAATTTTCAGTTATTTTACCTTAGCACCTTATACTCCTTAGACAACATAAGAAAAAAGCTGCTTAAATCAGATTAATTATGTAGGAATGGAAATGAGGACTCTGTGATTGGCAGATAACAAAGGTTGAAAGGAGGGTGAGTGTTGGTGCAACAGCCTCTGTTGAACCTTCTGAGGAAACAGCCTCTGTTAGATGGGGAGCTTTGCATAACTAAATTCCCTCCATCTATCCTGCTAGCTGGGTACTGCTTAGAGTATGAGGTTGCCATACATGACAATTTTTTTGAAAGAGGGTATATGACGACTGACCTGCAAAATAAATAAATGAGAACATATTATATGAATCACGCTACCGAATCACGCAAACCAGACAATAACAGTTCAAGTATCTCTTCTATCATTTCTGGGACATCCATATCCTCTTCTTCGAATAAACATGTTGATTGTGAACCGCTGTGATCATCTCCATGTTGATCATATTTGCAAGTAGAAGAATCTCCTGAATCTTTTGGTAACAGGTTTACTCCCAACAAGCTACTCTTCCCCTGCATGAAAAGGCAAGACAGCTAAATGTGTCAATACTGGATTAGAAAAAAGGGCTTATTCACTCATCACATATTATACGCCAAACAAGAAAATTGAAGCCTTTGAATCCAAGTAGTCAGTGTCAATCACATGTTCTAATCATTCATTTTTTTTTCATTTTGAGGGGCTCTAATCATTCATCTCCCACAAGGACAAGAGACAACTATGAAATATTGAACAAGTGATCTTTGGTTCTCCAGGTTTAACTCTTGGAGTTACGTCGAAGGCTCCGCTCTTATATTAACTACTGACATCTTCAATTGTTTTCCTCATTCTTTCACCAACTTATCACAAAAGAAGTTTTCCCTTACTTCTAAAACCCACTACAGTTCATGCCAACACGGAGATCTATGCTTTTTCACTTTTTTCAAATATCTAATGTCTTAACCACACAGGCAAAACACCTTAATGACACATGATTCCACTTAAGAACCTACTCTTTGCAATTAAAAGCATACTGGTTATCTAATGTATGAGATTTCAAATACTTGAAGACAAAGATAAGCTTTAAAAAAATTAATCAAACATTGATACAAATAATGCTTATTCAAGCTAAACAAGTTTATATCAAACATCAATATAATTGATACTAAAGGCAAAAGAAGCAACAAGACTCCTAAAGAAAGCAAAAATGAAATTTCATTGAAAAAGATTAAGAGATAAACCAGATAGCGCCATGACGAGGACCTATGAGGCAAACAAGTAAGCCCAACGCGCTGTGACAATTTGACCAGAAATTTTCTAAGCAAAGGACTCCGTAGTGCCGCTTTAGACTTCATTAAAAGAGAGATATCACTCCAAATGGAAGGAATCATGCTAAGAAGAACCTTTTGGGCCCCAACCTGAATCATCAATATTCCAGGAAAGAATATGGATATTTGTCAAAAGAGAGACAACTTAAATGGAAGTAAATGCTTGAGGTACAGAGTCCTAAAGAAGAAAAACAAAGAATGAAAAGAGAAAGAAAACCAAATGTGTGAGTATGTAACTAATGCCACAAATGGGGAATATCAGGCCATAGGACATCCTCATAGCAAATGGAACAAATAACAAAAATAAGTATTGAAATATCTCAACTTTCCTAGACAGATTCCAAGTGAATTGTTGCTCTTCCAATTCAACTATGCTGTGAAAAAAACTTGTGTTGTTTCTTTCCCCTCAGAATGCCTTGTAATAAACTTTGTCAGATGTAAAGATGAAATAGAACTTAAGAAGTGCAATCAACATCAAGTTTTCAGGTTGTAGATGATGTACGCTATTCCGATTCTTGGCCAGAACAGTCTTTAGTAGAAATGTAGTCAAAATCAAGGTTTCAGGTCTAGTGGCATAAGCTATTCCAATTATTGGCCATCGCAGTACTGTAATATGTCATGCCAACATCTTCGGGAAACACACAAGTTTACACTGTTATGGCAACGGTGGCACACCCAGAACTCTGTTGGAACTCCATCAAACGTTTTGAAATAAACCAAAAGTTTAAATAATAATTGAACCCCCTCTTTGTGACAAATTATGCATACCAGCTGATACATGAGAATCAGTCAATACTTCAATCCTCATCCAAACTAGCCAGCACAAGTATGAATTTAGAGCAGGCCAAGTGCGCCATATATGGAGCCTAATTCAATTTATCACGACATCAAAGCTTAAGTATTTGAAAACCATGAATATGCTTATATGCCTAAGACTATGTACATCAATTTATAGAAATATTAATGCCTTTTATTAACTAGCACCTGGTTCAGCTTAGAGTGCTTGCAATGATCATGGAATAAGATGAGTCTAGTATGATGCCTGAAGCCAAAATTTAGAAAAAAAATATGCCAAATAAATAAACCCAAGAACTAGTGGGATAAAAGATTTTATGACATATGACATCCAGCAAAGAAGAGATAAGAACAGACCTTGAATACTGATGCAAGAGCTTCCACTACCCCCAATAACCTAAACTGATCAACAACATCTTCTGTTACAGATAACAGGACTTCATGCGCCCAGTCATTAAATCTAGGAGAAAGTAAGAAAGGAGTAATAAGTTACAAAACCAGAAAGCATAAAATGTTCAGAAAGCTCAATACAATGACACATGTTATTAGCTAACAAAACTGAAACTTTACAATTTAGATTAGATTTTCCTGGAATAATGCTAATAATTTTTTTTATGGGCGATAATGATAATAAGTTAGCAAGTAACACATCAAAATGGCAAGCAACTACTAAGTTCTCATATAATTCATATTTATTATTTGGATCCCTGTTTCTTTTTTAGAGGCATTTGGAGTATATATCTTCATTCGAGCCATGAAGAAACATTTCAATACTTTGTTTCTCGAGAAATGTCAATGCTTGTCCCACTTCTCATTGTAGTATTCTATTATGCGAAATACACAAGGATTTAATGAGGTTCACCATTAACTGAGCTACGTCCTCGGGTGGCGGCTAGAGTTCTTTCTTTGATATGAAGAAAACAGTAGATGATACAAGATATTGAATAACCCAAACTTTGGAGTTTATATAAGGACTCCTAATACAAAATAGGAAACATAAATCCTAAAGTCGTTTAGGTTTCGGGGCCTCGCCCCCGAGCACCCGCAGGGGTAATCCCCCTCAAGCTTCGCCACCCCAATTATTCGAGCGGCTGTGATGCACATGGGATCATATAAGGATTTATCACTGGGTTGATATTCAAGGCATTGTCAACATATTCCTTTATGCTCCCTCGGGTATACATATACGGACGATGGCTAGCATGTCAGACTACATTAGAATCATCTGATAAAAGGCAAGTTGAAGGCTTGGTTCCTTTACATTAAAGAGGGCCATTTAAATTCATTGAGAAAGTAGAAGCATAACAATGAAAAGAATCGTTATCAGAAGGTTGGACAAAATTATTCTCACTCAATTAAATCCGTAATTTCCCATAAACCAAAATGACATTGATTAAAATTGTTGACAATGCATATACAAAAATCATAAATCATGTAACAGATACATACTTGTTCCACATACCTGTCAAAAGCAGTTGACATGTCAGGGCGAGTTAGAAGCCGCGCAAGCAGTAAACCGGACATTCTACGCATAGGACCGGCACTAGAAAGATAATCCTTTGAAATATTCAATATCCTCATTACCAACGGTGGAAGCTCTGATCCCAAATGGCTACTATTCGAAATGCTGGAGTCCACGGTCGAGATATCGAAAGGAATCAAAACAAGGATATAAAGCCATAGCAGCACTACGCACTTCGTCTCCATTTCACCTGTACTCTCCTGTCGCAGCGATGTGGCTGAGCCAGTCAGGTGACAGTTTTCGAGAAGGACGACTGCAAGCTCAAGATCTGAGACCTGGTGTGGGAAGAACTTAACAACGTTCTTGTAACCACATACTGTAACGAGCGTATAGATTATGATGCAAAGGGGCTTGATTATTTCCATAATTTCACCGGAGGCCATCTCAAGTTCAGATGCTCTAGACCGCACGATTGACATTAGCGGCGATATCATGAGTTCCAGATAGGGTTCTAGCAGCTGACCTTGTTCTTGGTACTTGTCCATCTGAATTCATCAAAAATTTAAAAAGAAAACATGAACAACTTGATCGAGGAATTGAACACTTTAGTATCTATATCAAATATTGATATCTATGCACGAAAAAAAAACTATGATCAAAACTATCTTTTTCGAATATTTAGGCGGTAAGGGTTTAGGAATGATGATCTGATTTGAGCGAGTGAAAGAGTTTGGACTTTGGAGCTTACGATCGAGCGGATCTTGCGAACGTCGGAGGGATCGGCGAGGCCGCCATTGGAGACAATGCGGTCGAGGATGGACTGGACGAGCTCCCACTCTTGGAGGAAGTAGCGAAGGAGGACCGTCTCCTTGCAGTCGTGCACGTCGTCCTCGTTAGGATCCACGGAGGTGGCCGTGGCTGAGACGGTGGCCGCAGTTGAGGCGGCGGCGGCGGCGGGGGGAACGACGACGGGGTCTTCCATGGGGATCGGAGAGGGCGGAGCTGGTGGAAACTGGAAAACCGCAACGGCCAACAGGTGAAGTGAAAACTTAGAGGTTCTTGATGCTCTTATAACTCGAGGGCGTTATGTTGTATGCATGCTTTTATTTTTTATTTAGAGGTGAAATTAAGTTTGTTTTTTTACCCGCTCGAGGCTCCCGACATACAAGGCTATTGACACCTCACTAATTCAGATTAAAGAGCAGAAAAATATTCCATTGGCCAAATCGGCGACTCGAGGCTCGAACTCGGGGCTACTAGCTCTCGGTCTCTCAACCTGAAATACACCCCTGCTAATCAGGTGCGCTTTGGTTAAATTAAGTTTGTGTTTATTGGACGAAAGCATTTTCAAAAAAAAAATATTCTCATTTTCTATCATTCATTAACCCAAAAAAAACTAACTAAAAGTAAAACAATTTGATATTAGGCATCAGTCAAACAAGTATGTTAATACTTGGAAAATAAACTCTCAACATAAAATTCATTTATCTTGTCCTTCTCTTATATTCCCTCATTTCAAATCATACAAATAAATCGTTTTCCTAATTTTTATAAAAAAAAAAGTTAATTATAATAATCAATATTGGGAATGGAATTAGAAACTAAAATTATTATCGGAAAAAGTTAGAGTCAAATAGCATAAAAGGGATTCCTAAATATATCTCAGGGACCTAAGCCTTATTCTATCTTGATACTAGTAACTCAAGGCTCAATCATGGTAGGTTTGTATAAGAAGAAGCTTATGTAAAGTAGGCATATGAATGTGTAACTCACTTATGTAAATAATTAAAATTGTTGTTAAAAATGTAAGATTCATTGTTCATGAACAATGATATCAGGAAGCTAAAATGAGTTATACTCTTGTTAATTGAATAATTTTACATTTTTATATGAATTTACGTAAAAATCGATTTGCACACCCATTATTCTACATAAAAATCTAAAAAGAAATATCTTTGATTAATTAATGAATTAAAACTCAAAATAAGAATCAATGTTACTAAAAGTAGTTCGGTTGATATAAATAATTAGCAAAATTTTATTTTAAAATTGATTAGATATAGTATCATCGGATTTAATTTTTAAAATTACTAATTTTATCAAGATTTATCGCTCCGCTCTCATAAAAAGAAATCAAATTTGTTAAATTGATTATAAGTTGAACTACTATTATACTTGTAAGTCATTAAAAGATAATAAAAGGAAATTGATTCTAATGCATGATGGTAATGAGGGTGCATAATAATTTGCTACACATCCCGTGCGCACATGATCTGGCCATTGCTTTAACAATTAGTAGTCAGATATATTTAATTAAAATGAAGGAACAATTTTAATTGAATAAAACTTCACCATTGATTTTTAAATGAATGAATCAAATGCTACAGATTGCTATGCACCCCCATTATTTTTTAAATTAAAATAAATAAATAAGATAATATAACAAATCTAGATAATTTAACATAATATTATCATATAATGTGTAACTAAAACATCCCTATGGTGGAAAGTATAAAGAGTTGTGTATATTTCTTTCTACTATATTATCTAAATTTAGCAACAATATTATTTTTTGTCGTATAATGTTCCAAGACCCATATAAGCAAATAGAAATGAAGTAATTCATTAAGGTTGCGTTCACTATATAGCTATTATATATTATCTGACAATCTACATTCTCTCACACAACGATTGTCACTTATTAAAAAATATTGATAAATAATGTAATTCTTTTACCAAAGTACCTTGAACAAAATAGTTAAGTTTACAAATTTATATAAATTCTTTGAACTTGAATTCCAAAATATATACATTAAACTCATAAAATTTATACATCAACCAAATTAATGTATAAAATAAGTAATATACAATTTTNAAATTTATATAAATTCTTTGAACTTGAATTCCAAAATATATACATTAAACTCATAAAATTTATACATCAACCAAATTAATGTATAAAATAAGTAATATACAATTTTCTAAAAAAAATCAAGAGAACATTTTTAATAATTATTTTATATTGTTATTATAATAATTAATAATAAATTATTTATTATTTACAATGTATGAATAATGTATTATAATTAATTAATTATTAATAATAATAAATTATTTAATGAAAAATATCACTATAGTGATTAAGATTAATTATAATAATCAATAAAATATTATATTATTATTATTATTATTTAATTTTTTATTATTTATTTAAATAAAATTTTAAAGGATGAATGTAAAAAAAATTATAAGAGATTGTCATCTAAGTGATAATCTTGATTGCCTCCTTTTTCATGGCAATCTAAAGTGCCATTACATAAGCAATCTATATTGTTTGACAATGTACATTGCCTGCTAAATTGAATCAAGTGAATGAGATATATGGTGGATCTCAGATAATTAATACAATATTATCAATTACCTCATCAAATCATTTTTAACACACATCAACTCTTCTCAAGTGTAGACTGAATAGTCTAATAGCGTTTAAATGAGTTGAAAAGTAAGACAAAGTTGAATGATATATACAACATAAGGTTCTTAACTTAAATGACTTTTTCGGTTTACGATTATGAAGAAAAGTTGTTTAGCAGATAATGCAAACTAGAAATCAAATATTAAAACTCGTAAAAAAAGATTTTTAATATCTTAACTCTATTTATCTATTCAATTATGAATATCACATACAATAATATTATGTATATAATGTTCATTTATATATACATATGAATTATTGAATAAAAGTTAATATTTTTCAGCTAAACATCTATCTACATTCATAATATCAATCCACAATCATATATTTTTTAATTGACTATATATTTCACAAAATAATTATATGGGACAGATTGATAATGTATTGATATTTTGATCATAACTTTCTCACAATAAAATTTCGATTGATATAAAATAATTTACTTGCAAACTAATACTTCAATGCATACATTTTCATATACTATACATAAATTTTAGACAACTATAGTCTAATCAAAATAATATCAAAAGAGAGTCTACAAAATTTGTTCATAATCACATTAAATTTCTATAACATAAGCATCCTTAAGAATCCATAATCTCCTATATTTTAACAACAAAAGCTATCATAATTCATCACATATTTCATAATTATTAGATAAAAATGATTATGGTATCCCCATATTCCTTCTGCTTCTCATGTCTTGCAACCTTGTATTTAACTTGGTGCTGCAGAATTTGTAGACGAATTTAACAATATGACTATCAAAAAATGATGAAGGTAGAGAGTGTATAGTGTTTTATATTATTCTTTAATGAATTTTGATGAGTGATTAACTTGAGAGCTCATGAATATAATTTTTTTAGTGGATTAGATGTCGTCATCAATTATGATATCAACTTTTATTTAAAAAAAAAATATTACAAGATTAAATATAGGAAAATCTTGAAACTTTGCATTTAAAACATAATAAGAAAATGTATATCAAAGATAATATAAATTATAAACTGATATTTTTTAGTTTAACAAATAAAAAATATATACTAATTTTCTGATTATAGTTTTATTATTATTTTGTCGTGTAATTTTTCAACTCTGGTACGGGCTTAATAGTCAACAAGCCCACCAAAATGTCTGAGCCCAATCTGTCAACAATTCATATATTTTTTTCATTTATTTGTATCATAATTTTTGCTATACACATATCTGAAGAAGCTTCGAGAAGCAGCGGTCGCCCCCAACTCCTAGAACCCTCCAAAGCCATCCGCTTTATAAAATCCCCTCCCCTTCTCCTTCTTCCCCATTGACAAGGACCTTCTCGAAATCTTCCTCTGCAGGTTCTCAGATCGATACCTAAAATTTGCAGTTCGATCTCGCCATGGCAGACGAGGCGAAAGCCAAAGGGAACGCCGCCTTCTCGTCCGGCCGCTTCGAGGACGCCGTCCGCCACTTCTCGGAGGCCATCGACCTCGCGCCTTCCAACCACGTCCTCTACTCCAACCGCTCCGCCGCCTACGCCTCTCTCCACCGCTACGACGCGGCCCTCGCCGACGCCCGTAAGACCGTCGAGCTCAAGCCCGACTGGGCCAAGGGCTACAGCCGCCTCGGCGCTGCCCACCTCGGCCTCGGCGACGCCTCCGATGCCGTCGCGGCCTATGAGAAGGGTCTCGAGTTCGATCCCAACAACGAGGCGCTCAAGGGCGGCCTCGCTGACGCCCGGGCCGCGGCGGCGCGGTCGGCGCGCGCTTCCTCCGCGCAGGCGCCGCCCGGCGGTGCTTCCCCCTTCGGCAACATCTTCAGCGGTCCCGATCTGTGGGCTAAGCTGACGGCGGATCCGACCACCAGGGGATACATGCAGCAGCCTGATTTCATTCGGATGATTCAGGACATCCAGAAGAACCCCAACAACATGAACCTTTACCTCCAGGACCCGAGGATGCTTAATGTGCTTGGGGTTCTTCTCAACGTCAAGATGAAGGCACCCACCGAGGATATGTCGAGGGATTTCTCGGAGCCAGAACCTGCGAGGTCTCAACCGGAGCCAGCAAAGAAGGCTGCGGAGCCTGAGCCGGTGCCGGAGCCCATGGATGTTTCAGAAGAGGAGAAAGAGGCGAAGCAGAAGAAGGCAGAAGCACTGAAGGAGAAAGAGGCTGGCAATGCGGCTTACAAGAAGAAGGACTTTGAAACGGCAATCCGGCATTACACACAGGCAATGGATCTTGACGATCATGATATCTCATACATTACCAACAGGGCTGCTGTTTACTTGGAGATGGGAAAGGTACATAACAAAGGCAACTCCTCTGTTTATATGTCGCATATGTCTCTACAACTCAATTAGACATTTCATAGGTGAATATAACTATAAATCTTGTTTCTGGGACAAGTTATTGATCTTTGTTCTTCTATTTCATTCTATTTTAGTTTCTTTACAACGCCATTGAACATTTCACTGGGTAAATATAACTATAAATCTTGTTTCTAGATCAAGTTACTGATCCTTGATCTTCTCTTATTAATGCCACAATGTGCAGTTTTTAGAGTTCAATGCTGAAATTTTCATGTATGTTTACTTCCCTTTTCCTTAGTACGTTTAACCTCCAACTAATCCAAGTGGATGGGATCCAATACCAGTTGAACCCACTGTTTGATTATGTATCGTAGTGCTAAGCACTACGCAATGAGTTTATTAAGACATATGTTCTTCATGCTAAGTCGTCAGTTATCATGTATTATGTTGTGAGATCCTTTATAAATAGGATTGTCTTAGCGAATATTTATTTTGCACAGTATGAAGAATGCATAAAGGATTGTGACAAAGCGGTTGAGAGGGGTAGAGAACTTCACTCTGATTTCAAGATGATAGCAAGAGCATTGACCAGGAAGGGAACAGCCCTTGTGAAGCTCGCTAAAACCTCCAAGGATTATGATGCTGCAATTGAGACTTTCCAGAAAGCTCTAACTGAGCACCGCAACCCTGACACGCTTAAAAAGCTTAATGAGGCTGAGAGGGCAAAGAAGGAATTGGAGCAACAAGAATACTTTGATCCAAATATTGCTGACGAGGAGCGTGAGAAAGGTACATAATGCCTCCGTTCATGTTCCTATGATAACTCTAGTTTCGAGCAGTTAGTAATCCGTTGGTTCTTGTTTTGGTTTTAGTTGTTTTTGCCTTTGTGATTTTCTGACTGGTTCATTATAGGGCTCAATGTATTTCTCTTCCTATTTTGGCTGTTGTTTTAAACCTTTGTTTGTTATATTTGTCACGACAATAGTAAGAGTAGTGTTGTTTTCTTTTTGTACCTAGAAAATTCCCTTTAGTTACATCTACTGCCTTGGCTTTGTGTAGTTCCTTTGTACTGCCAGTTTTGATGTGCAAACGATAAGGCAGAAAGGATATCTCTTTTCTCTTTTTAAATTACAAAGCCATATATGTTATCCCGTGTGTTTTTTTGTTGCTTATAAATTTTGGTGTCAAGATATTGTCTGGTTAGTCTACTGGTGGATTCCTGGATAAAATCATTTTATCATTGATACTATGTTTTTTTTATGCAGGAAATGATTTTTTCAAGCAACAGAAATATCCAGAAGCTGTGAAGTGTTACACAGAAGCTCTTCGGAGGAATCCTAAAGATCCTAAGGTACTTGTCATTATACCATTGGTACAGTGTCAATTTTAAAATGATAAAAAAGGATCTGTGTGCATCACTGTGAGCGCTCACAAGAACATTTTCTAATGATAAGTTTCCATAAATGTTTGAAATCATTTGATCTCTTGATAGTTTAACCATTCTTCGTGTTTATCATTTCTTATATGGTGTTGTCTCTTTACTCTGTTTGCCTTTGGTTGTTGAGTACATCTGCTGAACTCTGAATTTTCTGCAGGTGTACAGCAATCGAGCTGCATGCTATACGAAGTTAGGAGCCCTACCTGAAGGTTTAAAAGATGCAGAGAAATGCATAGAATTGGATCCATCCTTCTCCAAAGGATATACTAGGAAGGGTGCAATTCAATTCTTTATGAAAGAGTATGATAAAGCCTTGGAGACTTACCAAGAGGGCTTGAAACATGACCCCAACAATGAAGAACTGAAGGATGGCATCAGAAGGTAATGCATCCGCATGCTGGCTTTCTGTACTTGATTTTTAAATTGCTTAACACAATATGGTATGTTTTGTCTTTTGAACAGGTGCGTGGAACAGATAAATAAGACTAACCGAGGAGAGATTAGCGAAGACGAATTGAAAGAGAGACAAGTAAGTAACCCAATTGCTAGGAAAGATATCAATCTGGTGGATCTTTACTTTGGGTATTGTTATTCACTTTTGATTCTTGCAGGCTAAGGGTATGCAGGACCCAGAGATTCAAGGCATTTTGTCTGATCCCATTATGCGTCAGGTATGAATTTAATCTGTATTGTATTGCTTGATGTCGCTTCCCATGTGTGTTAATTTTGTGTTCTCCTCTCCAGGTATTAGTCGACTTCCAGGAGAACCCTAGGGCTGCACAAGAGCACCTAAAGAATCCACAGGTGATGCACAAGATACAGAAACTTGTCAGCGCGGGGATTGTTCAGATGAGGTAGAAAGGGACCCCAAGCATTCCTTAGTCAACCTGATGAATATATTCGAGGATGCTTCAAGTTTTCTGCAATGCAGCTGTTCTTGCACTTTATTTTTAATTTGCCAAGGCGTCTTCTTTTTGGGAACTGTAAGAACATTTGTTGTTCGTGGTTTGTCTTTAGGGAATATATTGTGCACTTGGTGTATAACGCTCATTTTAACATAAGATGTTTAGTACCTCCGTTTATGCTTGAAGTGCTATTTCACCTTTGTTTCACCATGATTTAAGTTCGTAATGGAGTTTTGATAGCAGGGAAGTTAATGTCTAAGAGATGAAAACTGCAACGTTTTTATTTTCTGGGCGGGGCTTTTTTTAACACGTTTCTTTATCAATTTTCTCTTGGGTTGTTTAGATCAATGTTTCCCTTTAACTTCTTGTCGTAGCCGAGATCGTGATAAAAGAATCCTGTGCCATAAACATAATCCTATCGTTCTTGGTTTCAATCATATCGTTCTTGGTTTTTAATCTACGCCATTGTAAAGTTTTCTCTTCGATTATAAGTAACGAGCCTAGTACATGATAAGAAAACAAGAAAATTTGAAAGCTTTAAAATCAGAACAATGTGCTTTCATCTGACAAAGTAGGAAGGCACTAAAAAAATGGTTAAAACAATGGATTAAAGCCTTTAAGATTTACATATGTGCATCAAAAGATCTAGCTTTGTCAAGGAAGAATAATTTATCTTGATAATATTAATCAAAATATTTCGATCACCTTTTTTGTTTTTTTTTTTTTGAGAGAGATCTTTTTTGTTTATGAATATATGCGCGTGTCAAGATCTTATATGAACTTATTTTCTTCTATGCCTCTCGCAAATTTAGGTGTTTGAAATTATTAGCGCTTGATTAATTATAAAAATAAATAATAATTTTTAATTAAAAATAAAATATTAGATTTTTAATTAAATTAAATTTTTTTAAAGATCAAATTTGAGGTTATTAGCATTAAGTATAATTATGTAGTATTTAGATTATATGGCTCATTCTAATTCCAAAACGGTATCGATCCGTTACGCCCGTAACGGTTCGTAATCAGAGCCTATTGTTTATAATAGCTAATATTATATATGGCAAGTGCCGGGGATCTGAGCCGTTCAGTTTGCGCCAACGTTTGAGATTAACCCGCGAACCAGAAAGTTTCGACGCCCCTCATCTCTCTTCGTTTTTGCTCCGCTTCCGACGGCCGGCGCCGCTCCTGCTGCCACACCGATCGCCGCCGTTCCTCTTGTCCTCACAGCACCTTCCGTCCCCCGGCGTCACCAATTCCGCAGTTCCTTCCGCCGTCGCCGCTCGTTCTGATGTTTCCCGCGGTAGTTCTATATGCCCTCCACGATTCCATCCTCATGATAGTTTGAATCTATGCAGCACAATCTTTCATTTCTGTTGATTTTGTTTAGGGTATGTTTGGATAGAAGAGGGGAGGGAAGGGAAAAGAGGAGAGGGACATGTAATGGGATGGAAGAGAATGAAGAGTAAAATTTTTATTCTCCATTCAATTTCAATTTGGGGTAACAAATTTTAGTTAGTTAGAAAAGGAAAGAAGATTAATTTTTAACTTTTTTTTTCAAAAAATTATTATTCAAATAAGATTAATTTTTATCTTCCCTCCATTATCTTTCATTATCCTCAATCCAGACACACCTTTAGAGTTATAAAGGAACTATGACATGAAAATGAAAAAAAGAAAAAGGCACACTGATGACAATTAAAATCTTCAAACCCTAAATTGCCAAAAACATTTTTTCGTCCTCCCTCCCTTCGTATGCATGGCGGTGCGTGAAGGTGAGGAAGCAACATATGTTGCAGTTGGCATTTGGACAGTAGATCAAATTACTTATTTATTTGAGAGAAACATGTAAGCTCTAACCTTTTAGAGAAATCCATAATTTTGTTGATCTTGCATAACATGTGGTTAATTATGTTAGAAAGATTAAAAAAGGGGAAACAGCAGATACTAGTTCTCAACTGTACGTCTTATCTTAATTTTTTTTCTTTTCTTTTTCTGTATACATACATAAGAAAGATTGACCATCTTTTGAATGTGCACTAATACTTTTCGAGAAATCTTTTGAAAACTATGCATTCATTTTTGGAAATGGTTGCATAACATCAGTAAATTTTATATCTTGCATGCACTGAATTACATGTGTAGATATTCAAGCACATGCAAACACAAGAAATGACATTATGTTCTGCATATCCTATCTTTTCCTTACGCAAATGCTTTCTCGTCGGTAAAGAAGCTCTGTTTGTTAAATACATCACAAAAACCTAGATTTCAACTGGAGTTAGCACAGAATTTAAGCAGCTTCTTAATGAAAAGGAAATCATGAAGTTATGATGACGAATTTTAGTTGTTATCCTGTTGTCTTGTACCAAGTTAAAATGAAATCATGATGGGAAAAACATTTATATATATCAAGCACTGAGCTTCGTAACAGACACAAAAGCCATCTTGTCTAAGATTGATCTGGTAAAAGAGAACATAGAGAAAGCACGGGATGCAGAGGAGAAGCGCTGCCTCCACTGGCCGGCCTTGGGGACTGATGGCTCCGATTTCTCATACTGCATGGTTGTCAGTTCCAGTAAGTCTTCGAACCGATTAGATATCCTGAAAACCAGTGAAATTCTTTTATCTTTGATTCGGACACCCACTAATTTATTGTTCTTTTGTATGGTATTCTATGTCAATTTTTTATCCTTTGTGTTGATTATGATGCACATGGTACACGAAGGCGACCAAAGGCAAGTCTCACCTTTGAGTTATTCTCGCTACTCAGGTCACATAGATCTTTTCTGGTTTGCCTTTATTCTAAACTTCTATGTGTTTTCGACTGTATATGTGATAATTTGTGAGACAAGTACGTCAAATGTTCCACAAAATGTCCACAAAAGTTACTTATTTTATAGTAGGCATCAAAAGCTGCATCCTCTTGTTTTTCCCATCTGATTCCTATTTATTCCAATTTCCCTCATGATTTTTAATAATCAGTTCACAGAAAGACTTGCTAAAAAACTTCAAGAGTCATTTGATCCTATGGAAAATTTAAATTGTGTTTGGGTTCCATGGAACATGATCCTTTTATTGTTTAACCTTTTATTGTTTAATCAGGACGTATCAAATTTATCAAATTTTAAATTTTCTTATGCTGATCAAGTATATATCAATGAAGAACTTGAGAATATCCGAGCAGCTGCCTGAAACAACAAAGTTTGCACAAGAAAGGATACCTTTCATTATATGAATGAACCTTTTGTACATTAAAACGAACCATGTGCAAATCCTATAAATATCATATGCCCGAGACCTTCTCAGCCTTGTAATGACAGGAACAAACTTACATAACAAATCTATGAAATCAAAACAAGATTGATAAAAGAAGCAAAAGAAGGATCATTGTATACAAATTTCAAAAGAAGCACTAGGTTTGCAGCCTGCATTCATCAGTCTAAATTGGTAAATCTTGAAAAAGGAAAAGGGTTTCTTCCGCCAACTTCTCTTAACTATAAGTTATTTCTGAACTTACTCTTAAACTACTGAAACATCCACTTACCTCCTCTAAACTGGTCAAACTCTTTCACTTTACCCCAATGTCATTTTTTTTCTTTAGTTTTTTTTATTTTGTCAATACAAAAACTTTTGTTATGATATAGAAGAATAAAAGAAAATAATTTTTGATAGTAGACTATGTATTTTATTAGTTATTTTGTTATTTCTTATGTCAAATATTAGATTTTTTATTTTCCCAAATATTGGTAAAATATAAAATTATAGTTAACAAATAAAAGAAACTATAAAATAACAGAAAAAGTGATGTTGGTGTAAACTGGAATCGTTTGAATAGTTTATGGAAGGAAAGTGGAAATGACTCATAATTCAGGAGAGGAAAATGGAAATAACCCGAAGGAAAATAGAAAGATAAAAGTTTAGGGGTCAGAATTTGTTACTATATATCCATTTTGCTGTGATTTGAGCAGGGATTCATCATGGTTTAAAATCTCTTTCATGTTTGGCTAATGATATTATGAATCTCATAAGACAAAACTTCAACAAATATGCTACGATGATAGATGAATATATGAAACAATTGATGGAATATAAATTGTATATTCTGCATGATACTTGAAATGTTTGGTCCTAATGCATTTTTCTTTTAACTTGGAATGACATTTACATGAGTCTTCTTTTTTTTTGAGAAGCTACATGAATCTATATTATCATCAAATGAGTGGATAAACTCTGTCAATCTATAGCTGGAAAACTATAATGGTCTACCTATTTTCTGATCTTCCTGTAAAGCTTGTTTTAAGTTCTTTTGATGCAGGCTGTCAATCTCTTGATTGGATCTTTGGCAAAACTTTTATCTGCATCAGAAAAGAAGAATTGACAAACCTACCACTGCTTCATTTGCATTTGGATTAATTTCTGTATAAGTGGAGAAATAGGTTGGTTGCACAATCTTATGCATACTAGTTTGAAATATCTGATGAGATTTTAAAGAAACGAATAAAATTAATTGTCAGGTTTATTTAGGTCGCAGGCGTAGTATAATGATACTGTTGAGATTATATATTGTATTCACATCCATGAAAACTTCATTACAAGTTGGATAGATGACTAGGAATGATTGGTTCTTCAAGGTAACTTTTATTTCCTTTTGAAGTAAAAAAATGTTAATTTTAGTCGGACTCTTACCTTATGCTTAACTTTCAGTATTGTTTCTTACTAGCCCCAGTTACACTTCTTTGGATATTGTAGAAGTGATGCCTCTCTGTGATATATTCATCAGCCTTCTTTAGCATTTCTTTATAATTGTGATTATTAGACATTTCAAAGAGACAGATGCTGCTGTGTCTAAGACAGTTTCATGAGCAAACATACCTCTCTTTTCTTTGGGCATTGTGAGGTTAGATGTGGTGGACATGTCCTGAAACAAGCTAGATGCAGCAGCGCTTAGAACTACAAATGGATGTCTTTATTCTTTAGGCATTGTGATGCCAATGTGCTAGAATCATAGATGCTAAGCTTGAGTTGAAACCAAATTGGTGCAAACTAAACCCAAATACCAAGGCCCTTGAGATTTACGAACGTCAAGATGAATATCCCGTTGAAGAGGAAGGTTATGAAGGGACAATGCATGTCCTGTAAGTGCGATAAAGACTTGAGTCGTACTTTTTCTTTAGTCTTGGTTCATCAAGCTCAAATGATGTAGAAGACATATTTTGAGGGATGTAGATTCAAGACATTAATATATATATATATATATATATAATATATATATATATTTATATGTATATGCTTCAGCCAGTATATTGTCTTCAATTGGATTGTTGGATCAGTTTGTTACAAGGGTTGAGATTCAAACTTTATATATATAGATGCCCATCGTAATCGTGATTCTGAAAGTGAACATCACGGTTTTTACTTGCTAATATTTTGTTCATTTTACATAATTTTTTTTCTCTTGTGCATATGTCTGTTTGTTTAGCTATTCACAGAACGTTTCAAATTTAATGTTATTGCCCTATTAGTTTTCTTCTACTTGCCAAATTTGATTATGATATGGATTGTGTATTTGCTTATTGCATTTCCGATGTGCTTTTTCTGCTTAGGCTCCATTGGTTTTGATGAAAACAAATGTATAAGGAAAATGAATATTTCAGAAAGTAAATTCTTGAAAAGTGACTTATTCTTTGTGTTTGGCATGTGAGATTTTAAGTGTGAAGGAGAATGATCTTGGGAATGTACAAAATGAGGCTTTGTAAGAGGAAAATGATTTCCCATTTGTAAAAATGTAATTCATTTTTTCAAATTTAACGCATCCTTTTCAGTCAACCCAAAAAATGTTTTCCATTTGATCAATTTATTTCATGTTACCAAACAACAGAAAGTCAAGAAATTATTTTCGTCAAAATAAATGGAGCTTTGGATTCATTCATCTACCACATACATACATACCTACATGCATATTATATATATACATAAATATACATATATATATAGGAAAAAAGGAATGTGTAGCGCACTTGTACAGAAAGTGTCGTGTACAAATGAATAATGTTCAATTTTTTTTTGTACAGATAGTGCCGTTACTTTCTGTTGCGCTACACACACTACACTAAAAGTGCGCTACACGCTCCCTACCCCTATATATATATATATATATATATATATATTCATCGAGACATTATGCACGTTGGTTGGTAAGTTGATCTTCTAAATATACTAGAGAATTATCAGGCAAGGATTATTCTTATATTTTTATATCTTAAACTCTTATCTTTCATTTGTTGTGTCACTTGCCAGGTATTAGTTTGTTGATGTCTGTTATCGCCGGCACTATGATCCTTTTGTACAATATGTCTCCTCCTAAGAGAGCATCATAAGCATGTGGTGTTGGAAGCAATGTGCTATCCAACTACTACTTTTTTGTGTATGCTGTTATATTTACCCTTTCCTAGTTGTGAAGATATTTGATTGTCTGTATTTCTTACGTTAGCTTAAGAAAACAGGGCTTACTAATCAGACGTGTGATTTAGTCTTCATATACTATTATGTCCTCTTTGTGGTTACACAGCAGCCTTTAACTTGCATTTGAGCTGCTGCAATTGTATTATGAAAAGCATGTTGTATTTGACATGTCAACTTTATTTCCAGTGATCAAACTTAAGATTCTTTGCCGATATCAAAAAGAGGTCAATGTCAGTTATAGCATAAGAATTTAAAGTTGGGGAGAAGATAGTTCCTAGAATCTTGATGTAGCTTCTAAGACTTTAGTTAATGTGAGGGGCTGCGTTCAGAACTAGAGTTGATGGTGATGTATGAAGAACATGTACTCACTTATCACTACAGCATTTAGAACTCGATTTTGTCTTTATGATCAGAACTAAAGTTAATGGTGATGTAGGAACAGCATGTACTCGCTAATCACTACGGCAATTAGAATTTGATTTTGTCTTTATGACAATTGGATGAAGATGGGAAATACAAAGTTTCAAACTGCTATAATGTTTCTAACATAGGGAGAAAAAAAAATATTACTCCTTTTACAATCACTGCCATGTTAACCCTGGTTAACTTATGCTGTGGCTGCTTCCTGTTTGGCAGAAAGCTGGTTTTGGATGTGTTGAGGGACAACATCAAACTGTGCAAGCTGCATCGTGTAAGATGCACGTCCTTTTGTCATCCCGCGGAGAGTACTAACATATTGGAACATCTCAGCCAGTGGCACCAAAGCATCCACCACCTGCATCAACAATGTAAGGCTCACAAGTCAGAAATCCATAATACACCCGAGTACGCATGTATCAGAACTCTAAATTCATAAGCTAACTTTATATTAACTCTAATTCTACTTCTTAACAGGTCTTGATCTCATTTATACACCCACAAAAACTCACATTAAACAAATAGGAAGCAAGAACAGCCATCCTGGTCAAAAGAGGTCATGTAACACATACCTTGAGGCCTCCTGGCTTATCACCAAAAGTGTTTATCTGGCCTCTTCTGGAGTTAAGATCACCAATAACATCGCCCAGATGCTCCTCGGGGGTGACCACCTCAACCTTCATGACGGGCTCGAGCAGCTTTGGTGCAGCTTTCCTTATTCCCTCGCGGAAGGCACCCCTGGCTGCAAGCTGAAATGCCAGCACACTGGAGTCAACCTCATGGTAGGAGCCATCGACCAGCACGGCCCTGACATCGACGACCGGGTACCCAGCCAGCACACCATTGCTCATGCACTCCTCCAGCCCCTTCATGACCCCTGGGACGTATTCCTTTGGCACAGCCCCTCCCTTGATCTCACTCTTGAACTCGTACCCGCTACCTGGCTCCAGTGGTTCAAATCTCACTGACACGTCCGCGAACTGCCCCTGCCCGCCTGACTGCTTCTTGTGGATGTACTGAACTTCTGCCTTCCTCGATATGCTCTCACGGTAGTTGACCTGAGGAGCTCCGACGTTTGCTTCAACCTGTTCCAACATGTAAGGGCAGTTGTTTTATAGACTTGATGAATGTTACATTGATATAAGAACTCAACTGAGCCAAGCATTTATACCTTGAACTCTCTCTTTAGACGATCAACGATGATCTCGAGGTGCAGCTCGCCCATCCCTTCAATCACAGTCTGGTTGGTTTCCTCGTCTCTTGAGAAATGGAAGGACGGATCCTCCTGAGCAAGCTTGATCAATCCAGTTGCCATCTTGTCGATGTCTGCCTTGGTCTTGGGCTCTATTGCAACCTTAATGACGGGATCTGGGAAGTCCATCCTCTCAAGAACAACCGGCTTCTCTGGGTCACAAAGAGTTTCACCTGTAATTGTATCTTTCAAGCCTGCAAGAGCAACTATGTCGCCTGTCAGAGCTGTCTTCACGTCCTCCCTGCTGTTTGCATGCATCTCCAGGAGCCTTCCAATTCTCTCCTTCTTTCCTTTGTTGGCATTGAGGACGTAAGATCCTGCAGTCAGCTTCCCTGAATAGATTCTGACAAATGTGAGAGATCCCACAAATGGGTCGCTCATGATCTTGAAAGCCAGTCCGGCGAATGGCTCGTTATCACTGGGAGGCCTTTCGACAGCCGTCTCCGGGCTGTCGGGTTCAGAACCCTTCATTGCTGGCAAGTCAACTGGTGAAGGCAAGAAATCAACAACAGCATCCAGCAATGGCTGGACACCTTTGTTCTTGAATGCCGAACCACACAGAACTGGGACAAAGCTGCCTGCTATGGTGCCTTTCCTAATGAGGTCCTTTATGGTCTGCTCATCCGGTTCAACTCCTTCAAGGTAATTTTCCATGGCGTTATCATCTAACTCAACAACAGTTTCAATCATCAATGTTCTGTATTCTTCAGCTAAATCTTGGAGGTCGGCTGGTATGTCCTCATAGGCATATTTTGCACCAAGTTCTTCACCGGACCAGATCACAGCTTTCATCTTGAGCAGATCAATAACTCCTTTAAAGCTGTCTTCTGCACCAACAGGCAATTGGATGACCAGAGGCTTAGCGCCCAGGTTTGAGATGATCATGTCCCTTGTCCTAAAGAAGTTGGCACCAAGTCGGTCCATTTTGTTCACAAAGCATATCCTGGGGACACCATACTTGTCAGCTTGCCTCCACACGGTTTCAGACTGCGGCTCCACGCCGGCCACACTGTCGAAAAGGCATATGGCGCCATCCAAGACCCTGAGAGCTCGTTCGACTTCCAGCGTAAAATCAACGTGGCCGGGGGTGTCAATGATGTTTATCCTGTGCTTGTTCCAGAAGGTTGTGGTTGCTGCAGAGGTAATGGTAATGCCTCTCTCTTGTTCCTGCTCCATCCAGTCCATTGTGGCAGTGCCCTCGTGCACCTCCCCTATCTTGTAGTTCCTCCCTGTGTAGTAGAGAACACGTTCTGTTGTGGTAGTTTTTCCTGCATCGATGTGTGCCATGATTCCGATGTTGCGGTAGTCCTTTAGTGGCACTTCCCGCTTGGATTCTGGACAGTAACATGACATAGTTGTTTTTCATCAGTACATTTGGAGACATATTGCTATAAAGTTCCCGAATATAAACTGGACGGATTGAAGTACAGCTTAATAAGTTATACTGTTAAGATTTAAGATTGCAAGGAATGTACTACTCCATGATGTGTGGAATAGCCAACATATTACATGCATTGTGGAGTACAGTATAGTAGAAGGTAATTAGTACTTTGGTTGGGATATAAATTTGGATATAAGTATCTGCATCCTATAAATTTGGATATAAAAGCAATTTTGTCATTTATAGTATTAAGTTGGATATAATTAATTTTCTAGGGAGGCAGGCACTAGACATGCCCAAACTTTTGCTTGCTACCATATAACCATATTATGGTAACAATTATACTTATTAGGATATAAGAAGTAATGAATCAAACCGGAAGGTGTAGATATGCATTCCTTGCATGCTGAATGCAGGAACAAGGCATTGAACAGAAATAAACACATTGAAGCCAATGAACAAATCGATCGATGGAGTCCATTGCTTTTAAAAGATGTGAAGGCTTTGTAGTAGAGAAATCATATATCTCGTAAGAAAATACTACACAAAACAAATGAAGCTAAACATCTGGGTCATAAGTCATACGGCTACATATAATAAGAAGTTATAAAGCATGTCGCTTATATCTACAGCTAAACATGTGGGTCATGAACAAGGTACGCACCATCGGCAGACATGGCCACGACAGAGAGCCTGCCGGTGAGCTCTTGCGTCGGCCGCGAAGTTGACGGGAGGCGGAAACTCCCGAAGAGGTCGGACGCCGATGTGCGTCGAAGACCGGAGGAGGCCAAGAAGTGTTTGGGAGTGAGGAAGCAACAGCGGGACCGGGAGAGAGGCAGCGGCCTGCGAGAGCACTGGAGACCGCCGCAGGCGGCCGAGGCCGTTATCCGGACAGTTTCTCCCGCCATGATCACTTGTTTCTTTTTTCTTCTTCTTATTTTCTTTCCACCTCTCTCTCCCTATCGTTACTCTCACTTCTCCTTTCTATATACTTGTATACTTTTGTAACACGAGAATTCTTAGCCAGAAGCAGTGCAACGCTAAAATTTGGTGGTCATTTTGCTACCAGACAATTATGATGACAATGATCAACAAGTTTAAGGCTTATAATAAAAAGAACTTTTTTTTCAGGAAAAAATTATATAAGCATCACATATTGATAATAAATTATGTAGTAGTTATATAATTGGGATCCTCAAACTGAAATTTTTCATGTCTTATTATTGAAATTTATGTTACCATGTTATGTTACTGGTTTCTTAAGATATTGGTAACTGAAATAGTGAGCTCGTTATTGTTTGTGTTCAACTTTGGTAGCAAAAGAACTATTACATCCTCATTAATTTGAGCTGAGATAAAGCCTATAAGTAGTCATAACTTTTCCTTTCTGTTCTTAAAGGTCGCTCAAGTATATATTGCCTTCTACTCTGACTACAGTTAATTTCGCTGCAAATTAACTAAATATGCTGACTACTTTTCTCTACATTCTGAGATAAGATGAAATATGTTCATATTGAATATTGTAGCACAAATTTGAATAATGGTACATTACCTCAATTTTAAATTACAATATGTCAAGTTCATTTTTGTGGTGGGTCTTTATATGTCTTCTTTCTTTCTTTCTTTTTTAAGTTATCTTTCCATGTATTATTAAACATATAGGCAGCCTCAGGTGTCTAGAAAAAAAACATATCATATGGTTTGATAACTAAGAGGCCGAAAGAGGGGGAGAGGCGGAGGCTGTTAAGCTGCCAAGTCACAAAGTTGCCAACCGTAAGATGATGGTGTCATCGGCTCCACTAAAGATGTTGAGTCCTTCACCCTTCACTACCACACCCCAATCCTAATGTAATGGCCTTACCATGTGTAACGTGTAAAATTTGGTGACATTATCTATTTTTGTGTCCTTTGTTTTTTGAAATATGTATATATAAATATATATGTAATATTAATATTAATATATATATATATATATATATATGTGAACGCTTTATATTTTAGTACAATTTATTTTTACTCACATTTATATATAGTTAAATTAATCGGGCCTCTCTCATATGTTCATAGAAATAAGCGCACATGAAAATATGAGAAACCACATGTTTTACTGTAAAACACATATATGATTAATCGTCTATTTTAAATTTATAGTCCAAATTAAAATAGTTTAGAATCACCTAACTTAACTCAAAGTTTTAAATATAATATAATTTTAAATTATTTTAATTTAAATTTAAAATTAATGATTAATTATATGAATGATTCACTCTAAAACACATGGATATTTTACCTTCATTAAACACACACTCTCTCAATACATATATATAGGCGTATTAGCGTGTATAGATAATTATGTGTATTCAGTGCAATCACACTTATATAAAGGCATATGAAACTCAAAGAAATAATTTATCTAAAATTTAAAATATAGCCCCTCATATTGGGTACGTACTGTTCAAGTTATGCACACGGTACCNTTAATATGGAAGAAATAACTTTCTTGGAATTTAAAAAATGCTTTGGTACTTGGTAACTAAGAAAGGTTTAGTTAATAACAAACCATTTTCAAGGGGAAAATTTTATGTATCTCAAACACAACTAGATATAGGGTCCGTTTGGCTTAGCGGATAAAAAATACCTGATAAGCAGTAATGCTGATAAGCATTTTAAGTGCTAATACTTATTTTAAAATATAAGTAGTTACGTGTTTGGATAAAAGTGCTGATAATATCAATAAGTAGTTACAACATTTGTTAAAATAAATATTGACTAAGATATCCTTAAAGTTATATTATAATAATATTAAAAAAATATGGATAAAAGAGTAATATAGTTGGTTAAAACTAATAAGTCAACAACTTTAAAAATAAGCAGGGGGGACCCTGCTTATTTTTTTTCAATTTATAAATAATTATCTAACAACTTATAAGTATATTTTTTTAGTTACCAAATATGGAGATTTCCTGAAAATTACTTATAAGTAGTTTTAACCTACTTATAAGCTTAGCCAAACATGGAGATTTTCTGAAAATAATTATTTTGAATTACTCTTTTATAGATAACTATAGCAAGAAAATATATGATTTTTTTTCATAAATTCTGCATCATAAGTTTCTTAAACAACCTCTTTTCTAATAAATACGTCATTAAGAAAAAGATTTAATGGACGTGTACTTTATTATTCGAACTATTAAATTTAAAATGTATAATTAAAAGTAAATTTTTTATTTTTTTAATTATAAATAATAAATTTAATTATTTAGATGATATGATATATAATATATCCTATTTAAATAGGGTACATCTCTATTAAATTTAAAAAAAAAATGAAATTCCCCATCGCTATGAAACAAGCTATTTGAACTGTATTTTTTGGGAGGAGTCGTGGCCTCCTGCCATGACATTTCTTATTTTCATATATATGGTTTTATTTATTTAAATTAAAAAGGAAAGAAATCATACTAATATGTATTTAGTTAACTAAATAAATTATACTTTTATGTATGTATAATATAATGACAATTCGTTAACTAAATAAATCAAACATATGTATACATCTAACTAAATAATTATAGGACACACACAGATCGATCTCTTTCTTAAAACATCTCCCTTATCGGGAGGAAACACTTGCTTTAATTTATAAACACTTAACTAATTAGCTGGATCTTAATTGCTTGCTTAAGCTTTCTAGTTCTTAGTTTAATTAATTATAATACACGAACCAGTGCATGGCCATGCAGTTAAGGAGAACGAGAGGAAGCCCAGCCATTGACGAGGGCCAAGGCGTTGCTCGTCAGCTTCGCCACGTTCTCGACGTTACTCCTCACCATGCTCTTGATGCTCCCCTCCATGGCCCCGCCGGCGAAGCCGTCCATGCACGTCTGGTCGTCCGTCAGCGCGGCGCTCACCCACGTCTGCACGCTGTTGATCACGAACCCCACGTCCTCCCCTTGCAGGTGACCCATCGCCTCCAGGGACTGCTGGAGCTCGTCCACCGAGTTCCCCAAGTTCTCCATGCAGTCCCTCGTGGCGCCCCTCACCAGCGGGCTCACCCCTCCGGCGCCGGCGGGTAACTTGGAGAATACGGACGACGCGGAGCGGGCGCCGGCGAGGGACACGGAGAGGGCGGTCTGCGCCAGCTTCATGGGGCTCGTCTGGATCTTCTCGGCGTAGCCGGAGAGGGAGGTGATGCAAAGCTCTGGGTATGTCGTGGTGGTACACCACGTCCTTATGAACTCCGTGGTCTTCTCATCTTGAGGGCCTATCCTTGCTGCACTGCAAGAGCTAACAAGAAGCATAAGGGAGAGCAAGCATAAGGAAGTGCTTCTGTGGCTTTCCATGGCTTCTGGTTTCCTTATTAGGAAGTAGTAAACCAACTGGGGACAAGGCAACCTATAAAGTTTGGAACAACTTGGTGTGGCGAGTGCAAGGGCTTTGGGTGCATGTCTATATATAGCACGTAGTTAAGCCAAAATAGATGCATGTAATTGAGTAGTAATAATTAATGGTGGCTCTCAACTTTTATATATGGTATGTGCCACAAACTAACTACACCCTCCTGATATGAAATACAAAAGAACAAGAGTAGAAAGATTATAAGAAATATAAAAAAATACGCACATATTTTACGTAGTTCGGAAATGAATTTTCTACGTCGACGATCGTCGCAGAGAGTTTTCACTGTGTTAATGTTCAAAACCATCAGAGTACATAACCGTTTCAAAGATAACATATATATGATGAAATTAGAGCAATCGCCCATAAGATACTGAAATTACATATATAACCCTAAAAAAATTGACGCTAATAAAAATTGGATGATCAATCTCCATATGCTATCTCCAACACTCACATTAATATTTGGTACCTTATTTCGTCTAATTTGATTCGCTCATATTATAGGCCGAAAAGAACATTTTGTACATATACAAAGAGTCAAATTTATTTTTTTAATGAAAATAAATAAATTATTGTTAACCAAAAATATACTTCACCATATATAAGCCTCCATCACTTCATGACATATATCATATATGGATTATATATGTACGCTAATCAACACATGAGTTCAACGCGCGCACGCCTGCAAATTAATGGCGGAGGGCTTTGCATGTGCATGGACGAGCAATAAAGTGGTGCAAGATCATGGAGGTGCGATAACGTTGGCCCCATGCCCTCGTGATGCATTTGCATTGGTGCCCGATAGTAGATGAAGATTGATCATTCAATTTTTATTGGTGTTGATTCAACTCGATGGTGAATTGGCGGGGTTGCAGGGGCACTGCCCCCTGCCTAGAAGGTTGAGGGTTCGGGGACAGAGCTCCGAAGAAATTTTTTTTAGGGGTACATATGTAATCTCATTTTTTTTGAACGATCGTCCTAACTCCATCGTATATATTTATTTTTGGAGTGGTTATGTACTCTCGTGATTTTGAACATTAATATAGTGAAAATTCTCTACTACGATCGTGAACGTAGGAGATCTATTTCCGAACTACATAAAATTTGTGCATATTTTTCTGTGATTCTTATGATCTTTCTACTCTTGTTCTTCGTATTTTTCATCAATGCTCGTCATCGATTTTTCCTCCCACTGCATGGTCATGGTTCATATATTATATTTCAGTGATGCATCTCTCTCTCCTCTCTTTCTCTCTCTCTCAGGCTGGTCCATTCTGAGGAGTGAGGGCCAATGAAAAGGGTCGTCTCGTCTCATACATATACATCAACAGAAGCATGCTGCAGGGGGGCAACTTGTGCACGCATTCTATCAGAGCCTCTCGGCATCATCCTTCAATTCCTATCAATATTGGATTCAGACTAATCGGTAGATTGTCGAGTACTGATCAGACGATGAAACCTATTAATTAAGGTAATTGCTTGTACGTGTCTCTCTCCTCGTGTTTGGATTAATGGCCGGGAATACTTTTGGTCTGCTTTGGTAGAATGAGGATGCAATGCACGTATCTGCATGCGCTGTTGCTTGATTGCATGTGCAGGTGCAAGTCAGCTGTCCATTGGAGCTAGTGGAATACAGTAGCAGAACAATTCAATAATAATTATTAATAAAAAAAATAAGGGGACAAAAATTCTTGACATATTAAGCATCTTTAATTAGCTTGCAAAGTAAACATAATAATAGTTCAGTTAATTTATTCTAGAAATAAAGAGTCTTCTATATGAGATCCATTAAACAGTTAAATAACTATAAATAAGTATGAAAAGGTAACTAAAATGAATAGACAAATAAATATTTATTTTTAAAAAAGTAAAAAAAATGTTTTCATAATTAGTCTCAAAGAGGCCTCATTTATTAAAAACAAATAGTTAGAAATAGTAAACAAAATGCATATTTATCAAAATACATTATCCAATGATTTATTAATTATGTCTCGTGATGCAAGTGTATTTTTTGTAGAACATTTTTCAATAAAAAGTATATATTTAATGTATGAAATAAAAATAATTTTAAAACCTTCCAAGAAAAATGTTGTCTCGAGTATAAAACATTATGAAACAAAATTACTTATTATATTTTGATATATATATATATATATATATATATATATATATATATATATAT
>LTAE01004507.1:19936-32072 GCA_001647135.1 Pontederia paniculata | reverse complement strand
CCCGCTGTCGCTGCAGTGAGGTAAAGTTTCGGTTTTTGGAGTGGTTTTGATTTGCGGAAGGAATAAAAATGGGTTCTTTCTTTGAAATTTTTCGATGTGAAATTTTCAAAATTGTCTTGGTCCTTGCTGAGGTTTGTTTGGATTGGATGGTTTTGATTTGGTGTCTTGGTCTGTCGCTGATTCTTGCAGCAGCTCCCTGGCGGTGACGCCGCGGAGCAAGGAACTGGCCGTGACAGAGGAGGATTTGCGGCACCTATTCCGGCTGGTCGAGGTGACGGACGGCGGGCCGTCGTGGATGAAGATGATGGACAAGTCCATACCAAACATGACTTACCAAGCGTGGCGCAGGGATCCAGAGGTATTGCTTGGTTGCAGTGCATTTTAGCTGACAATTCGATATGTTTCTTTATGTTTACTACAATAGGATGAATGCATCAATCATGATACCGTTTTGAATTGAATTACAATTGATGAACGAAGTCATTGTGTGCCTGCGGATTGTCAAATTTGATGATGTGCATTAGTGTGTACATTTCATGATTCATTTCCTATGTCTTTTTTCTGCTAGACTGGGCCGCCTCAGTATCGCAGTAGCACTATCTATGAGGATGTCACACCGGATGTGGTCAGGAACTTCTTTGGTGATGATGACTTCAGAATCAAGAACGGGTGGGATGACATGCTTCTCCAGTTCAACATTCTAGAGGAGTGTCCAACCACCGGGACAATGATAGTTCAGTGGGTTCGGAAGGTGTGAGTTTCATTTGTTTGCACGCCCGTAACTTGCGGACCAATTGCCATCTGTTATCCTTGTTGCTTATCACGCATCTTGCGTGCAGTTTCCGTTTTTCTGCAGCAATAGAGAATATATCATTGGGCGTCGGATTTGGACATCAGGAGGCGCATACTACTGCGTAACGAAGGTACACAACAGAAAATATTGTCTATGTGTCATGTATTGCTCTTAAAACCTTAATCATGATAGATAGTTTTGGCAGCATAGCATGTTTCTTCAATGCATCTGGAAATGTGAATTAACAACAAGCTAGATGATGGTATAACAGGGTTTGACCATCAAATAAGTCTTGATGGCAGCTTGATTGTTTTCCATATTTTTCATGAGCTTTTACCATAATTACATGTTTTCTGCTATGGCATTGACTATATAGTTAACATATGCAAATATTTTATCATAAAGAAACTTATATGCTTTTCATATTGGTCTTTTAATCTAAATCATTTTTTAAGACGGCAACATAACTTCATTTTTGTCATTCTTGGGCATCATTCCAATCATTAGCCGCAACTGTATGCTACACATGGAAGTTTATGCTTTCTTTGAGCCATCGCGTTATAAACATTATTAATACATGAAAAACAAGCAGATCACAGAAAGTATAAGTCATTTCTGTGAAAATTTTGTTGATGCTCCCTTCAGTAATTAATACATTTCCATTTCTGTCGTAAAACAGTGATGTAGTTAGTCACAGGAAAATAACATTTCAAAGACTTGAAAGAAAGAATTAGCAAAAAGTTTGTGGACGTTAAAGAAGTTTTTGTCGCTTCTATTGGCGTTTCTATCTGTGGGCCCAAGGTATAAGCAATTGACAAACCATGACACGTCCCATACGTGATAAAGCACTGTGTCAGCCAGATGGTCTAACCAACTACTCTACAGAGAGGATGACAAAGATTGAAAGAATGAAATAGATGAGAAGATGGTAGGCGTTAAAGAAGTTTCTGTCACTTTTGTTAGTGTGTTCTTCCTGTGGCCCCATATATAAAAACAATTTAATAAGTCAGACATGTTCCACACATGATAAACCGCTGCATCGGCCAGATGGGCTAACCAAATACTTTAAAGATAGGACATGAATGAAACCTGTGGCTATCCTGAAATAACTGAGAAGCTTTATGTGATTATGGATAGCTTCCAAAACACTATTCTTATTATGACACTCATCGAAGAATTTCCCTACAGGTTAATAACTTGATGGAAGGAATTTTTGCAATTAAGGAATTAAGTAACTTGGTACTCAGAAAGTTGTTTAGATTGATATACCTCTTTGATTGTTAACGTATATTTTTTGTTTCTTAGTACCCTACTACCTGCAAACATGGTGCCACATTGGCTAATGCATATTTATTTTGAGATGAATAGACCATGTTCGCTGAATACAGTCTCCTGTCAAGTAGCAAACATTCTTCTATCTGTTTAGAACCTAGGCAATGAAATAGTTTGAAACTTCTGGAAACCATTTAGCATAACTTCATAGTCTGACAAACACAAAATATCCAATCAGCATTTATTCGAAGAAAATTCCCAAAATGTCCTATAAGTAAATACTTTCGGGTAGTTCCTTTGTTAACCTCTAAGGAAGTTGTAACAATGTTAACAATCCTTGTGTGCATTGGTCACCCTCCAGTCCTAGACATGCCTGACCTATCTAGTTGACAAGATACCAGGCACATACCTTTGTATGACAGGTTCATGTACAGATACACCTATTGTAGAGTCGGCAAATTTAAATCCAGCGCCGCCTGCTGATTTTGCAACAAGTACTTTTGTCTAAATGTGCCCTTCTTTGTGGTGGATAGTGCTGAAATATTTATCTTGTTCCACAAACTACGTGATCAATTTCTTTGTACGATTGATCTGTGTGCCACCATGTCATACAATTAACAAACTATGAAGTCACTGGATGATACTATAAGCTATTCATGCATTTCAGGTTCTTGCTTACATTAAGCTGATGCTGATCCTTTCATTTGAATAGTTTCTGCCTCACTTTTGTGTGTTTGAGATTAATATTTTTATTCCGTAATATTCACTTTTAAGACTTCTCCATTAACTCTTTTCATTTTATTTTGATACTTTGAGATGTATTTTTTTCTTATCACAGGCATGTGTGGCACATGCCTGGGAAATCAGATTGATATTTCAAATGATAAATTACTTGTTTGATAATGTCTTGCATTGCATCTCTCTAAAAGCTATTATTTGTTTGACTAGGGGGTCCCTTATCCTTCAGTGCCTAGGCGTGATAGGCCAAGACGTGTTGATTTGTATTACTCAAGCTGGTGCATCCGTCCAGGTGCGGAGTCACTATCTGGCACACTTCTTGGTCATGTCCTACATTATTTTCCTTCAAATGACTGATTTATATTGTTGATCCTTGTTGCATAATCTATTAGCTGAATCAAAGAGAGATGGTCAGATGACTGCTTGTGAGGTACTCCTCTTCCATCACGAGGACATGGGCATTCCATGGGAAATTGCGAAATTGGGAGTACGTCAAGGAATGTGGGGCTGTGTCAAGAAGATTGAACCTGGCCTTCGAGCTTACCAGGCTGCTAGGATGTCCAATGAGCCACTTTCACATAGTGCCACCATGGCACAAATCAACACTAAGTTTGATGCCGACCAGCTTAGGTCGCTGGATGCTAATACTGATTTATCATCAGATAATATCGTAGAAGCAGAAAAACCAAAACAATGGACTTGCAACATACCAAAGATGGTCATAGTCGGAGGTGCAGTAGCGGTGGCCTGTACTCTGGACCATGGCCTGCTCACCAAGGCTGTCATTTTCGGGGTAGTGAGAAGGTTTGCCAATCTGGGGAGAAGATTATGATCTATGTTGATGGAGTCTAAGAGAAGCAATTTGAGACTTTCTAGTATCTGCTCTAATGAGTCATCCAGAGTTTGCAGACACCATTCCTCATATATGTATAGGGGATCTATGTTACATGCAGAAAAGCGCAAATGTATTCTCTGTATTGGTACAGAATAATGTTTAGGATATAAGGTGACTATCCCTTCATTCTGTAATCCATTTCATATATTAAATATGTTGTTTTATGTGATTACATCAGTATTCTTACATGGTTTTTCCCTGAAAAGTGCACTTGTGTTCTGTAAATTCAAGAAAGAAAACTGGTGGATATTGGTTTTAGCATATATTAGAAATATACCTATAGATATTGGTCTATGGGCTTAGATGTTCAACTCTCTTTATGAGGGGATGCGCTTAGCATTTTAAGAGCTATGAAGATGTTAGTTCTTTTTATAGACTTAACACATTTAATTTAATATGATATCAAAGTCAAAGGTTCTTAATTCAAATATCATTGTTGTTCGTATTGAAAAATATTCTTTTTTTAATTGTCCATGTGTTGAATTTTGAGTTATATTAAAATTGTTAGCAGTCGACACATGAATATGAGTGTTAAGAATATGAGTACGAGTATTAAGAATATAAATATGAAGATGTTGCTCTTAGAGCTTGGGATTTCCAATGTCAACTAATTGCAAGACGAAGCTAATTACATATTATCCTTCCTTCTTAGTTACATCTAAATATTTATTTTTTCCCTTCAAAACCTAATTAAATTTTCTTGTATTAAATATCTCTTGTTAAGTAGTTAGGGATCTTGGTGTGTGATCACTGTTCCAATTTGCAAGATCTTAAATTTCTCGAACTGCCTTTTGGCATTTTAGAGCCTGATAAATACTTTAAAATTTTCACTTTGAAAATATATACTCAAAAGGATTATTTTGTCACCATTGTTTGCTTATAGATGACAATTATTATATATGTTATAGTAAATATGGACAATTAAATATGAGATAATAATTATCTTAAATGCATAATTCACAAATAATGTATCAGCATTTGATCTTTTACAAATTTCAGTTTTTTTTTCCTCCAAGATTTTTTTTTGACAAAATCCAACTTTTCAGAAATGTTGCCAAAATCTAAGCCAAGAGAAGAACTTGGAGGCATGGAGCAGTCCAACAACTGGAATCCATGCTGACTTGGACGACCCCAATTTGCTGTCCAGTCCAATCCAATCCAACCCATCTCTCTCTCTCTCTCTCTCTCTCTCTCTCTCCTCTCTCTCAATTGAAAGCTGCAGCCGCAGCCAACCCCCAACTCCTCACTTGGCGGAACTCTCCAAGCTCTGCTTCCTTCCTCTTGTTCTCTCCGCCCCTTCGTCCCTTTCCCCTTCTTATTTCGTCCTCTCCTCGTCCCATTACCATCTCTCTGTTAGATCCAACTCCAATCCCTGTAACAAGAAGCAGAAGAAGAGAACGAGAGCAATGTCGGCCTTTTCCGCTTCTCTCAAGGCCCTTGCTCCGCCTGCGGTGGCCGCCGCCGGCCGATCTCCAGGGGACAAGCCTTGTCCTTCGCCCTTCGTGCTTCCGACATCGTTCTCTCCCATTCCCGGCGCCCTGCGTTCTTCCTCAATGTCCAAGGCCAGCCGTCTCGGGCGTCCCCTGCTTGCGGTGTCCTCCGACGTCCTCAGCAGCCAGAAGACTGCTTCTTCCAATTCCTCGTCTCCCGCGGTGAGTGCCTCGCCACCTTCCCAGATGCAGTATGCTCGCGTTCCCTGTTTCAAAATTGAATCTTTCCTCTTGTTATGTTGGTGGGCATCCAACCATCAAAATCGATACTTTCTTGCGTTCTATGTTTCAGAAACCAATATTGCATGCCGATGATGGTACAAAATCTGATCTTGATTTGGCTTATCTTACCCTAATTTGTTCTTGGCGTCTGTTCAGTATAAAAAAAATTGGTTGTTGCAGTCATTTAAGTTTACGTTTGTAATTTAGGCAGACTTGTAGCCCTTAGATCTAGTGCAGATCTAACTGTTAAGGGATCTAGTCGCAGGTGGCAGTGACGCGAGAGGAAGCTTTGGTGCTGTACGAGGACATGGTTTTGGGTCGCACCTTCGAGGACATGTGTGCCCAGATGTACTATAGAGGCAAAATGTTTGGCTTCGTACATTTGTACAATGGTCAAGAGGCAGTCTCCACCGGATTCATCAAGCTCCTAGGGCAGAGGGATTCTGTTGTCAGCACCTACCGTGACCATGTTCATGCTCTCAGCAAAGGCGTCCCAGCCCGTGCAGTCATGGCCGAGCTATTTGGGAAGAACACCGGGTGCTGCCGTGGCCAGGGTGGTTCAATGCACATGTTCTCTGCTGAACACAACGTCCTCGGAGGCTTTGCCTTCATTGGTGAAGGCATCCCTGTGGCCACCGGTGCTGCTTTCTCAGCCAAATACCGTCATGAAGTCCTTAAAGAGTCAAATCCTGGCGGCCTTGATGTCACCCTCGCCTTCTTCGGTGATGGAACATGCAACAATGGACAGTTCTTTGAGTGCCTTAACATGGCTCAGCTCTGGAAGCTGCCTATTGTGTTTGTAGTGGAAAATAATCTCTGGGCGATTGGGATGTCTCACTTGAGAGCAACATCAGACCCGGAGATATGGAAGAAGGGTCCGCCATTTGGGATGCCTGGGGTGCATGTGGATGGTATGGATGTGCTCAAGGTTCGTGAGGTAGCCAAAGAAGCAGTTGAAAGAGCTAGGAGAGGAGAAGGCCCGACCCTTGTGGAATGTGAAACTTACAGGTTCAGGGGGCATTCTCTTGCTGATCCAGATGAGCTCAGAAAGCCTGGTAAGCTGAAAAATTATGACTTTTTTAGGGTTAACATAATTCATTTTTGGTCATCTATTTTCTTGATGTACATCATCATTTGCTTGCTAGATTTCTTGTTGGTTCTGGTGCCTAAAAGCTTTGGAGGACTTGCACAATTGTGCAAGTAATACTTCATTAAGAATGTTAATATGTTTGACGATTAAGGGTGAAAACTCTGAACCAAGGATTTCAGTTTCTTGCCATGCTGTGTTTACACTTTGGCCATTTTTTTTGTTCAAGAGGTCATGGTTATGATCCATGGGAAAAACCTCTCCATGAAAGAGGTGTGAAGGCTTTGTATATATTCACCCTATGGTCCGTACCCGCTCCTGCATGGGTTTGGCTTTTTAGTTAAGCTTTATTGATCCAAAGGTGGCCTGAGTTTACATATCATGTCATGACAGTGTCTAGGATGTTCTCTGTATGTTTTTGGCAATAACTTCTGACACTTTTAGGTTCTTATCCACATATGCATTATTGTTTCATCAATCATCTAAAGGAATTTTGAGTAATTAATTTTGCTTTAACTATATTGATTAATTGTAACCTCCATTCATATCATTGGTCATTTTATTTCAGAGATGGTGCTAAAATTGTGCCAAGCTTTCTTATGCATTTGACATTGTATGAAAGCCAAAAAGTGAAAGTCTTGCTACCATTATGATTCATTTCTCCTCAAAAGTCCCCCAAAAAATAGAATCCATTTGTTTACCAATTTTTTATGGATTACACAAAGATTTGAGCATGGAATATGTAAGATTCAATAACATTTTAGTTACTTCACAGATTATTGAGATTTTCCACATGATAATGATGGTGTGATCTGTGGAACTTGATGCTTCCATATCACATTGTGGATCTGCACAGCAAACTGAATTGTGTGCATATATTTATTTAACTTTATCATTCAGGTTATCCTCAGTCCTCATAAACTGTATACCATCAGTGCTGGTGTATCAGTAGTCATCCTTTCCTTCGTAAAAGGAAAATCAGTGCAGGTGTACTAGCTTTTCTACCGCACCATGTATAATTGCTTATGAAACTGGGTGTATCTGCCTAACTTTTCTAATTTCATCATATGTCTACTTCTCAACCCTCCACCTCTCTTTTCTAGGTCAAAACCTTTGGTCACATTAAGAAATTAGATTGAAATATACAATTAGGGATTGAAATGTTTCATTTAGTTACCTTGCATCATCAGAAGATAATAAGTTTCTTGTTCACTGTGAAATATCTATGTAACCACATCTATGATGATATGATGTTGAATTTGGGCATATGCTGCAGATAATTGTATTATTTGCCTAGATTAATTTATAATATATTCTTCTGCATATGAACCAGCTCTAGTGTTTTAATTGTGTCCAATTACCTATCACGTGGCCGTTAGTATGTCAATGACTTCACTATACATTAGCAAATAAAAGAAAAATTCATTTTAGAGGATTTTTTAATTTTATTTGTGGGTGACAGCTACTTGTGTAAGTTTCCTGTTTGGTTGCTGAAGTCCTGTGGAATTAAATATAAATTGGGATGTGAAGAGGCATGTTTATGATGACTCTTCTGGGAACTTCTTTGACCTGTTTGAAATGTACAATCTGCTAACTGTGTGTGCCTTGTTTATATCAGCTGAGTGCAGTTTCATGAAAAGATCTTGCCAAAAAAAAAAGGATTCTCTGATTAAAATTTTATGTCGTCTCTATGAAAGTTTCTGATACTGCATTAGTTTTTATCTCTCACATTCTTCGTTATATATCAGCCTTATGATGGTAATTATTGATGCCATATATCATTCAACAGATGAGAAAGCTCATTACGCAGCAAGGGATCCTATAACAGCCTTGAAGAAGCACATTCTAGAAAATAACCTTGCAAGTGAATCAGAAATTAAGGCCATTGAAAAAAAGATTGACGAGATGCTTGAAGACGCTGTCGAATTTGCAGATTCAAGCCCACTTCCTCCTCGAAGCCAACTGCTGGAAAATGTGTTTGCAGATCCTAAGGGTTTTGGTATTGGACCTGATGGAAAGTACAGGTGTGAGGATCCAAAATTTACCCAAGGAACTGCCCAGGTGTAGGTGCCAGAACAAGTATGATTCCTAGGATCACTTCTGAGGTACAGAATATCTGTGCTGAGAGGAACCTGAAAGTCACACCTGCAAGTTTCTTTTTGAGAGAGTAAAGGATGATTGCCCTTTTGTATCTCCATCTTTCCTTTTTCCTCATTAATTTCTACTAAGATTCTTGCCTCAACCAATCTTTAATCCATTTTTCATCTTACATGATTGGTGGTTCTGTTCCAAAATTCCCTGGCCTTTTAAACTGTTTAGTATGGCCATTGTCATAGCAGACTATTAATTGTAATATTTTTATGGTTAGAAATTTGCTTCTCTTGAATAATGCCTTGAGCATTTTTTTGCAGTGGGTTTGTGTGTTCTGAATTTCTAATAAAATCTTGTGATCTCATGTACGAGTGTTAAGAAACCTACTTTCTGTCAATGCTTTAACAACTCGATATTTTATATATATATATATATATGGTTCATACTTTTATCATTTAAATGGGGTCAATTTTTTAATTGCATCTTGAATATAATATTTTTCCAAAGAACTTGGTCAATTGACTAATGTAAGGAAATGTGCAAGAGAATTAAACTTTCACATAATGATATATGCATGACGAATTGTATTGCATATATATTATTTGGTGCGATTTTATATTTCATTTCTTTATATTCACGTTTCTGGTAAATGGGATCCAAGGCCTAATTTCTATAAAAAAAGTGTCACCACAAGCATCTAATTGTTTGCATATTTTTTCATTGTTACATCAAAATTGTGCAACTAATCCGAGAGAGCAAACCTGGGGACTTGACTATCTTTAAAGTTTAAACCATTCATTTTCTTATAAACTTTTCATGGTTTTTTGGGCAAATAAAACTTCAAGGTAGTTTTAACAAAAATGAAAAAAGAAAGAGTTGCTAAGATGAATACACAATTGTGATAAATGACTCCTAAAAAGAAAAAAAAACATTTTTTTTATTTCATTAAATTTAAAATAATATTTTTTTTCAATACATTTTTTCATAATTAGCAATATCTTGCAGGTCCTCCGGCGTAGGAACAGTGAATATGATCCACTACTACCTCATAAAAAAATGGTTCCCTAGTAGTTACTTGATAAAGTCCTCTCAACTTTGATGAATAAGCTTCTCCAGGAAAATGACATGTATGGAGAAATTAGGAGCATGAGTATTTATTTATGTTCTTTTTTTTTTATACCCACTTGGGACCCCCGGTGTCTAGGGCTATTAGCATCTGACTAATCCGGAGTCGAGGTAAAGAGCAGAAACGATATTCCTCTGGTCAAGTGGCGACTCCGGAGCTCGAACTCAGGGCTATTAGCTCCCGGTCCCTCAACCCGGGACACACTCCTGCTATCAAGTGTGCCAACCAAACTTGGTTATTTATTTATGTTCTTGATGTAATTGGTCTTGGTATTAAATTGCAGAGTGCTCTGCTTTATGAAGGTTCATTTTTCTCTGTCACTGATATCTTTTCTCCTGCACACATTTTGATTGAACTGTAGTCACATTAAGGACTATATTACTGATATCTTTCCTCCTGCTTCCCTCCACCAGCAATAGCAAGTATGCTGCAGTTTCTGACCTTTGTGAATCTTCTAATGGCCTAATTCTGTCCCTTGCAGGCGCACGTAGGTGCCAACATTACTCCTCTTTTTGTTTTTCATTTTGAATTATGAGTAGGATAACTTTAGCTTTGCCGAATAGTTACTTTTTCCTTCTTTACAAGGAAGAATGAGATGTCTAATTGAAGAATATTTGCCTTTTTAGTTCTTTATGAGAAAAAAAGAGAGAGAGAGAAGGAAGAGGTGCATGATTGAAAACAAGACTCGTAGTATTATTCCCTGTCTTGGTCTCACATAAAGAATGCATGATGGATAGAGTTGATTGAGATGCAATTTTGTACTCTTTTTTACGTACTCGGACCAAAAAAAAAGTTGATGGATAATATCAAACTCTCATTATAATCAACTTGCAGTTGCAGTATACGGTAAAATGTAAAAGATGTGAAAAATAGTGGAATACTTGATTCAATATATATATATATATAAACTAATCCTGCATATGATCTCTGTGTACACTAACGAACGAAAAGGACAGGCTCATGATCTCCTTAAAATTAACATAAACAATATATACGTAACATATATAATATATATTTGTACAATCACCTTGTTAAACTTCATATATATCATAAGTTCATAACATATGTATACATGAAGGATCCATTTCAGTAGCTTGATGAGAGATTTGACAAAGGAAAGGAATCATATAAGTAACATAGATATCTAAGGCCCCCACATGTCCTGGAAGGTGGAGTGGAAGTAGGCTAACACCAGCAGCAAGAGCACCACCGCTGCTACGCCCCACGGCGAGCTCCCTCCCTGCTGCTGCTGCTGGGGGTTGCCGTAGTAGTAGGTCGCCGTCCGGGAACGCCCGTCGTACGCCGGCAGGAGGCCGAAGAAGACGTCGTCGAGGTTGTCGACGGAGGAGACCCACTTGATGATGAGTACGAGGAGGACGGGCACCAGGAGCAGCGCCCAGCTCATCTGCGCCTCGGCCTCCTCCATGAACTCCTCGTAGCTGAAGAACCAGGACGCGCCCAGGAGGAGAAACACGACGAGGAGCGTCAGCAGCACCGGGTACGGCAGGGGCGAGAGGGTGAAGGACTCCACCACCGACGAGTCTCGAGACCTGTAGTAGGCCATGATCAACAGCTGCTGCACGACGACGACGACGACGACGAGAGAGAGAGAGAGAGAGAGAGAGAGAGAGAGAGAGAGAGCAACTGTGGAGAGAGAGAGAGATAGAGCAACTGTGGAGGGTTTTGATTTGTGTTGAAAAGAAGCAGCTACTCCAAGTTCCGATGGAGGTCTCGAAATGTGTCCCACAGGCGACGTGTGCATTTAGGAGATGGTGTGACCATTCCATTGACCTTTTTATTTCATGTTTTAATTACTTTATAAAAACAATTTAACTCCGGTCATTATGCTTTTAATATAAATGATAATATAAAAATTAAATTAATTAAAAATATTCTTGTCGTTATTCTTAAATTTTTAATATCATTCCTTCTAAAATTATTTTATCATTCCTTCATTATCCTTCCTCTTTAGCATAAATTTTATTATTATTTTATTGTTATTTTATTATTATTTTATTATAAATTATGAATATTAGTAAAGGAGAGAAGCATATGAGATGAAGAAATTTATGTTAACTTCTAGTTGACCCATATTTTTTAGCAATGAAATAATTTTAAAATAATAAAATATGCAAAATAATTTAAATTTAATTTAAATTCTGTAATAAGATGTAAAATAAGAATTAGGTACTCACGCATACGACTTTGCACGAGGGATCGTATTATTTACATTTAGGTAGAGATTAATGGTAATATAAATGTCATAAAACGTGCCAATTATAAATGCTTCTTCATTATTTTAGTATTAATGTCTTGTTTTAATTTTTTTACATCAATGAGTGCAAATTTCTTCAGACTTCTGACGTCTAACACCATCTTTGTAATGTGAGAGAGAGAGAGAGAGAGAGAGAGAGAGAGAGAG